>CM060658.1:32955080-33200080 GCA_030686955.1 Odontamblyopus rebecca
TTTTCCTCAAAGTGTCTAATGATGTACAGATGGCTGCTGACTCTGGAAGGTACTCAGTTCTGGTTCTTTTGGATTTATCATCAGCTTTTGATACAGTGGACCACAAAATACTGTTAGACAGATTAGAAAAAGAGTATGGTTTTGCTGGGTCTGTTCTAAAGTGGTTTACTTCTTACTTAAGTGACAGAACTTTTTCTTTCTATGCTAATGGTATTCTGTCTCAAGCCACACCATTCTTGATTGGGGTTCCCCAGGGATCTGTCTTAGGTCCACTGTTGTTTTTATTGTACATAAGTCCACTTGGAAAGATTTTGAACCATTTTAAAAATGTGTCTTACCATTTTTATGCTGATGACATACAGTTGTATTGCTCATTCAGTGATTCTGAGTTCCACAAATTAACAGATTTATTGGATTGTCTTTCTTCTGTGAAGTTGTGGCTTGCTAATAACTGTCTCCAGTTAAACTCAAATAAGACTGAAACCCTAAATACTGCCCCAGAAAACAAAATCCCATTAATCTTTAAACACCTTGGTTCCCTGAGCTCCTCTCTCCAGCTGAGCATCATAAATCTTGGTGTTTGGTTTGACCAGTCAATGTCCTTGGACCACCATTCAAGACTTTTGGTCAGAAATTTTTATCAGCTAAGAAATATTGCAAAATTGATGGCAATTTTATCACACTCGGATCTTGAGATGGTTATACAGGCTTTTATTTCTTGCCGTTTAGATTATTGTAACTCTCTCTTTAATTGTTTTAACAAATCTGCTCTTACTCGTCTTCAGTTGTTTCAAAATGCTGCAGCAAGGCTTTTAACAGGATCTGGCAGAAGGACACACATCACACCTATTTTATCCTCCCTTCACTGGCTTCCCATCAAATTTTGCATTGATTTTAAAATTTTAGTTTTAACTTTTAGAGCTTTAAATGGACAGACCCCACAATACATAGCGGATTTGTTGTGCTCCTACTCCCCGCCGTGCCCTCCGATCTTCTGGGGGCTGTTCCAGAAAGCGGGTTATGTGAAAACTCTGAGTAAGTTAACCCTGAGATGAGGGAAAGTCTGGGTGTTCTGTTCCAGAAAGCAAGGTAACTGAAACACTGAGTCAGTCACCATGGTAACAGACTCTGTGAACTTAACCTGCTCGGGGCAGGTTTTCTTGAAATAACAGAGTTTTTTCACTCCTCTTGCATGAAAATCACTTTGAGACAACATGGCTTGTCCATTCCTCCCAAACCCGATTGACAATGAAGCACAAATGCGCCGCGAAAGAATCTTTCGCCCTAGGCTGGATATTCTCTCTTTTCCAGATGAATATCTGTTTGAGCGCTACCGCTTTTCATCAAACGGTATAATTTATCTTGAAAGCCTCCTCCGGCCTCACATTACAAACTTCACACACCGCGGACATGCGCTCACTTCCCTTAAAATTTTGTGTGGAGACCTATGGCGAGGCCACAGTGCACAGAGTGGTGAGGACAGTTCCCCTGGCACTGAAACGCCTGTTGCCGGTGATGGTGGTGGAGGCACTTGTGTCCATGGCGGTGCTGGTCTCAGAAGAGCTTGCCCCAGGGAGACCTTCAGCTACTGGCCGGTTAGCGTTTTGGCTGAGGGCCTCACCTCAGCCTCAGTCAAAGTGGGTGGAGGTGGCTCTCCACCCGTTTTTTTGGCCTCTGCCTTTTTTCTGTTGGCTGAGCATAACTCAAATGTTTTTTTTTTTCTCAAATAGTATTTTATTGAGTGTTCATGTACACAGTCACATTTGACATGCAGCCTATTAAACTATAAATGTATAGGCTAAACATATCAAGTTTTCATTTACTAAGTAAGGTTTTAAGTGAGAGGGCATGTTAAAACAGCATTTTGTTAATAATTTGCATTACTATTTGAAGTAGTCACTGAATTTACATTTACTTTAACAACCTAAGGCATTAAAAAACATGCCTTACCGCTATGGACGATATTTTTATATTTCATTTTTCGTTGCTTCCAAGTTCTTCTCTCCCCCGTTGGATTGCGCCTAAATGAAAATCTGATTTTATTCCTATCTATATATACCTATATATACCCGTCTGAGAGTAAGTTAATTCAAAGTTCAGGGATAGACTCAGAGTGTGTTTAACCCGCTTTCTGAAACAGCCCCCATTGTTAATTTTTTTTAAATGTTATTTTGACTGTTTTTTATTGTGTGTTTTGATTGCACTTTGTAAAGCGCTTTGTGATTTTTATCTGTGAAAAGCGCTCTATAAATAAACTTTACATACTGCTTTTTCTGCCTTAACTCCAGTCCTGCAGTCCTGCAGTCCTCCAGTTGGTGTGATTTTCTTAAAGGTCATGCACCTGCCCCAAGTTTTTAACTAAGCCCTGATGAAGTCCAGTCATGGTTGAAACATGCTGGCTTTGGCTATTCTAATAAAGGCCTTTTAACTATACTTTTCCTTGTGTGCCAAAAATATTCATTTTGTCTTCTTAATGCATGAACTTCTTAGGTTCCTTTCTAAGACAATGTAGCCAAGTGTATTTTTACCTTGTTGACATGTTTCGGCTGCTAGCTGCGAGCCATCTTCAGAACTGTCACTGGTGTTGGTGGTGACGTGTCATATATCAGCTGTTGTTACTTCCGGTAGGCGTGGTCAGCCTGATGGGACCTGCAGGTCGCTCAGACTGACCACGCCTCCTGTCGCCCAGGAGGGGCGCCCAATAGTAGATAGTATAGGTTCCGTCACTTACAATCTGTCAAAAGCACTCGTCGAAATAATAAAACCACTCATCGGTCAAACAGATTTCCACTGCAAAAACGCAAAACAATTGGCACAGGAACTCAAAGACATTACAGTAGCACCGGACGAAATACTCATATCACACGACGTCATCTCACTATTCACAAAAACACCCGTAGATGTCACATTATGCATAGTACAGGATAAACTCAGAAAAGACAAAACACTCAAGAAACGCACAAACCTAACAGTGGACGACATCACACAGTTATTACAATTCGTGGCCAAATCTACATATTTCCAATATAATAACATCATTTACAGACAGAAAGAGGGGTTCGCGATGGGAGATCCACTATCCGCAATAATGAGCAGTTTTTTCATGGAGGACCTGGAACAAAAAGCATTCAACACAGCACCCCCACAATGCCGCTTAACTTTCTGGAAACGATACGTAGATGACATCCTGGAAAAAATACAACAGGAGGAGGAGGAGAGACACATCACACAAGCACTCAAACAATGTCAATATCCCAACTGGGCCATCAACAAAGGCAGACAACAAGTTCTCAATAAAACCAAAGAACTCCGGAAGAAAACACAGCAAACCAATAGAGGGCAGCAGGAACACCAAAATACAGTCACACTACCGTACATCAGAGGAATCACAGAACCCATCCAGAGAGCCATGAAAAAACACAACATAAGCACAGCAGTCAAACCACACACAAAACTCCGCCAACAGTTGGTACACCCCAAAGATAAAATACCACCAGAACAAAAATGCAATGCCATCTACGAAATCCAGTGCAAATCGTGTAATAAATCTTACATAGGGGAAACAGGCCGGGCATTTCACATCCGAAAAAAGGAACACCAAAAAGAATGCGAAAAAGAAACAGCAGGGAGACTCACCAGAACACAAAGAGACAAAGCAGAACAGGAAAACCTAAAATCTGCCATATCAGACCACTGTAAAAGAAATAACCACATTATGGATTGGGACGGGGCTCGGGTCATTGGATCGGAGAACAACAAGTTCAAACGCTGGATCAGGGAAGCCATTGAGATCAGGAAACGAGGCACTGACAGCATCAACCGTGACGACGGCGCGTTCCTCCTTTCACACACCTGGGACACCCTCCTCCAGAGACCACCGGGCGACAGGAGGCGTGGTCAGTCTGGGTGACCTGCAGGTCCCATCAGGCTGACCACGCCTACCGGAAGTAACAACAGCTGATATATGACACATCACCACCAACACCGGTGACAGTTCTGAAGATGGCTCGCAGCTAGCAGCCGAAACATGTCAACAAGGTAAAAATACACTTGGCTACATTGTCTTAGAAAGGAACCTAAGAAGTTTTTCCTTGTGTGTTTTTCACTTTTTTGGAGTTTTTCGGAGTGCCTCGGAGTGGTTGTGTTAAAATGGACAAAAATTTCTGTTAGGGTTTAGTGTCTTGTTAGTCTGCTCCTCTCTGGGGGTGTGGCTGAGCTCCACCTGTGTGGGTGTGGTTCACCTGCAGCTCATTGTCCTATCAGCCCCACTACAAAAAGCCCTCTCCTTGTGTGCTCTTGTTTGTCACTTCATTCCTCATCTACCCTGTGTCAACTGCTTGTCTACATCCTCATCCTGCCTGTTCATGTCGTCCTGCCTGTCCACAACCTCTTCCCTCCGGTCTATGTCCTCCCATCACCACATCCTGCAATCCCACAATAAACGTCTTTAACACCTACCTGTGCCTCCGTCTCTGCTTTGGGGTCCTCTCATACACTCAAAACATGACAAAACATGAGTGCCCGGAGGAAACCCATCCAGACTTGTACGATTATTATTAGTCCATAAATAGATGTGCACCAGTCTGATCTGATCACTACGCATGACAGAAATCAAGATTTATCAGAGTTTAGCAGACTTTTTTCACATGCACCAGAATCATGTGACTTAAATGTAAATGTAGTGAGCTGTATATCCGAATGGCTCTGTGAATGAGTGGAATGTAGAGGGCGCTAAAGAGTGTAGGCCTATGTAGTGAATGAGGGGTTAGGGACGACTGGACATTCAGACACAGCCAATGTTTTTGGTTCAAAATTTTATTTCCTGGCAACAATGCTGTACACTGGGCCAAAACTCACGCAGAAATTACTCTTTAACAAATCATTATATAGAAAATGCCTTTATCTTGTTTAAATCATACGTACCGGAAAAACTGTGCTTCTTGCCTGTAAATTGTGTAACTTTAGGATGAAATTCTTATATCATGATGCCATCAATATAGAACTCGCTAAATAAGATTGCTCTACTTCCTGGATTTTTTAACATTTCTTCACAAACTGCTTCTTGATCAGTGTAAAACCATGATTTATATTTACAACAGGTATTATCACACCAAATTAAGTAAAAAATTGAAAAAAAATCAAAGCTTGTCAGACGCACTTTAACGTTGAACATTTGCTAGTGTAGACTCATGCACTTTTACTTCACAAAGATTCAGTGCATCGAAGACTAAAACTGTCTTTCGTCTGTTGTAAATGTACTCTTGTCTTTATAACATCCTCTCATTGTCTTCATAAATAACTCCGCGTGTTGTTAAGTCAGCAAATGTGTTGAATCTAAACTTGGCACATGAAGAGGCATGGACAGGCTGAGTCGCTCGCCCGGTCTCCTGCTCTGGGGCCTTTACGTCACTGCTAAAGGCCGTCCTGATAAATCTCTGAGAAATTGGCCTGACTGAAAAGAGGCTAAATAATGTAGTGATTATACGTCATGCTGCAATTAACTGGCAATTGGCCTCATCCATAGAGAGTAAGTGCCCCCACCACGAGACACAAGTAGGAAAACCACAAGAAAATAGACATGGGTGCTCAAAAATTAAGATGAATAAATGTTAGAAGACTAAAACACAATGCTGCACTGTAAGTAGACTATAATAAATACAAATATAAATATAACTATCTGTATAATCAGGTTGTAAAAGTGCTAGTTAAGAAACCACTAAGACGTCCCTCCTCGCTACACTTTCTCTACTTCTCTTCTTCTTTGCCCCACCCAGCATGGTGGGTGGGTCTACTGTAGCCAGCGCCCCCTGGCTGCAGGATCTGGATACCGCCTACTGGACTGTCTCCACGTCCTTGACTCCTCCTCCCGGTTACAATGTCATGTCATAATGTATATATTTGTTCTTTTTGTAGTTCTTCCTCTATTTTCTTTTTCTCTGTAGCAGTTAGTTATAGTTATTATAGGTATAGAGAGTTATGATAGTATAGAGACAGATAGAGTTATGAAAGATAGTATGTCACGATAGTAATCTCATAGTTTCCTGTTTCAGTTAATAGTAAATAAAGATAGTTATGTCACAGTTAGACTCACTTGTTTAGTTCAGCTGTGGGATTGTCAACTCTAGACTCATCTGTTTTGTTTAGCTTTATGGGGGTGGAGAGGAAATGTGGGATTGGTCTTTTTTAATCACTGTAAAGTGCTTTGTGTTGCATTTTTGTATGAAAAGTGCGCTATAAATAAAGTTTGATTGATTGACATCATCAGTGTCAAATCCTCACAAAATAAATATGTTAAACTGTGAGAACTGGATTGTATATTTGGATGGGTGTGGATAAGGCTGCACCTCCACCATGTCAGAGATGTGTCCTGCTTTGCTCTGAGCAGATCACTAGAACATCCAGGTCCACAGATCACAGGAACATCCACGTCCACCGATCACTAGAACATCCAGGTCCACAGATCACAGGAACATCCACGTCCACCG
The DNA here is from genome assembly GCA_030686955.1 of Odontamblyopus rebecca. Taxonomy (NCBI): domain Eukaryota; kingdom Metazoa; phylum Chordata; class Actinopteri; order Gobiiformes; family Gobiidae; genus Odontamblyopus; species Odontamblyopus rebecca. The sequence goes on from CM060658.1 coordinate 32,961,566, forward strand.
ATCACTAGAACATCCAGGTCCACAGATTTCTAGAACATCCAGGTCCACAGGTTCCTGCAGACGGCACACTCCCCTGATGCAGCTGAGCCTGTGCACAGACAGCCTTCTCATACAAGGACATTAAAGAGTGGAACAAGCTCCAGACACAGGCTCAAACTCTCCTCTGACCCCAGGGACTTCTCTTATAATGTTAGAAAAGGCTTTTTACAGTCAGCACGGTCAGGTTGTAGTGGCGTGTTGTAGCTTATATGGTGATTTTTGACATAGTATTTATAGTTATTTTAAATGTGTAAATGCCACTCCTTCCTCTGCGCTCCCCTCCTCCTGCTGTGTGTATCATGGTACAGTCCTGGTGCTATCCTTCCCTGCTTCACCCTCCCCCTCACTTACCTCCTTCCTCTCCGGATCTGCTGGGCATGTCCGACTCCTCCTCCTGCTCCTGGGCTGGCCTGTGCACCTGTTTGCCATCTCCAATCATCCCTGTATATCAACCTGGTTTCTCCTCACCATCTCCGCCAGATCGTCAGTGAACCTCCGTGGTGAACGCCTGCTCCGGCTCTTTATGAATTATTTGCCCAGTTTGTTGTGTTTTTTGCTCACCTGTCTGTTTTTCTGCTCCAGCTCCCAGCCATTCAGCCCGGCCCAGCTCCAGCTCCGTCCTCAGCTCCAGCCTGTCCTACCCTGCCTGCTTTCTCCACCCGCTGCCCTCCTGACCTGCCTGCCATATTCATCAATGTTTGTAAACTCTCTTGGATTCCTGTCTGCCTTTGGGTCCTACCTTTATTCGATCGTGACAGTGTGTGGGCAAAGTCCTCACCGGCAGGTCTTTACCTGTAGCCCATCTACAATCAACCTGGTTCCCATTTATCCGGAGATCTGGAGACAGCAGCTGCCAGTTGGTTCCGTCTTGTTCGATGGGGATTTCAGTCGGCTACCAGAACTTTTGTTGATACTTACCCTTTTTGCATTTATTACTACTTACCTCCGTCTCCTGTTTTTTTTTCAGTTTTTGTTTGAAGAATCTGCTCCCCGCCTGCTTCTTGGCTCCTGAGACTTTCCCTTGGGAACCTGGTCTAATAAAACTCTGAATTTTCGTTACTCTCTCTGGTCTATTTTTTTGGGTCCCTCTTGTTGAGCCACAAATGTGGACTGGGATGTTTTTAAATGAAACAAAGGGAGAGTGCAGGTTTAACTGTAAAAGGATGGACACCTCAACCTTCAAATAAAACAGTACACTAAACTGAAGTATGTTTGAGTTGAGTGTTTTTATATGTAAAACGTATATGTAAGAACAGTGCCCCATCATGAGCGCCTCCTGGGACCATTATGTTCTCATGGAGGTTTCCAGGGCTTAAAAGGGCTCATCAGGCTGAGCCTCATTTAACAGATAAATAATTGATAGCACTTTATGGATAACGTGATGACTCCACCGGAGGTCTGAAGCTAACATAATAGGCTACATTTTAAAATAGCTATTGCCACACTAAAACGGGGTTATCTTTACTCGACATGCTACTTTGTTATTTATCCAATCCAATCCACTTTATTTATATAGCACATTTCATAAACTGAAAGAGTTTCCAAAGTGCTGCACAAAACCATCATTTAAAATAAACAAATAACTACAGAAACTGTTTAAAATAAACAAGTAATCAAATGCCCTACCAGAGTGCATACAAATAAATATACCATAAAATAATAAAAACAATAAAAGATAAAAACACTAAAAAAAATAAAAATAATAAAAAATAAATACTCTAAGAACAATAAAATATAAAAACCCTAGAATATAATAAAAGACACAGAGGACCACACAACTCACGCAGTGTTAAAAGCCAGAGAATAAAAGTGGGTCTTAAGACGAGACTTAAAACACTCCACTGTGGGAGCTGCTCGGACGTGGGGGGGCAGGGCGTTCCAGAGTTTAGGACCAACCACAGAAAAAGCCCTGTCCCCTCTGGATTTAAGTCTCGTCTTAGGCACCACGAGCTGGAGCTGGCCCTCAGACCTCAGAGCGCGCGCCGGAGTGTAGATTTGGATGAGGTCCGAGATGTAATCCGGGGCCAGTCCATTCAAAGCTTTAAAAACAAACAATAAAATTTTAAAATCAATTCTAAAATGAACAGGAAGCCAGTGCAAAGACGCAAGAATTGGAGTGATGTGCTCACGTTTTTTGATTCCTGTTAAAAGTCGTGCCGCAGAGTTCTGGACTAACTGTAAGCGTGAAAGAGTATTTTGTGATATGCCAGTATAAAGAGCATTACAGTAGTCCAAACGCGAAGAAATAAAAGCGTGAACGACTTGTTCAAAGTGCTTAAAACTTAAAAACGGCTTAACCTTGGATAAAAGGCGAAGATGATAAAAGCCTGATTTAACGACTGTGTTGATCTGCTTGCTGAGTTTAAAATCCCTGTCCATGGTGACGCCAAGGTTGGTGGCGAAGGGATGAACATTATCTTTAAAGGGGCCCAAGTCCAATGAGGGATCAGTGGGCCCAAAGAGCACAATTTCAGTTTTCCCTTCATTTAAACAGAGAAAATTTTGGGCCAACCAAACCTTGACGTCACCAAGGCAGCTCAACAAGGGTGTCAGGGGGCCTTTCGCGTGCTTAGAAATCGGAAGATAAATTTGGCAGTCATCAGCGTAAAAATGATATAAAATGCCATGCTTTTTAAAAATTTCACTGAGTGGGAGCAGGTAGAGGGTAAAAAGAATAGGGCCAAGAATTGACCCCTGGGGGACTCCACAGTGCAACGGAGCAGCAGACGAGGTGGAGTCCCCCAGCCTGACAGTGCAGGATCTCCCAGAAAGATACGACTTGAACCAGTTTAGGGCGGTCCCCCTGACACCCACACAGTCTTCAAGGCGGTTTAAAAGAGTTGCATGGTCGACTGTGTCAAAAGCAGCAGTCAGGTCTAAAAGCACTAAAATGGCACAAACATTTATTTGTGTTTTACTTGATTTAGCTTCAAGACACATGATCACAACATATTGGGAAACATCTTTTATGCAACTGAGCAGTGTCACTTCTTTTCTATGAGGACAACATAAGAAACTTTTCTAGTGGAGAGTTCATAACCTGCATGTGAGGTACAGTCCCCATAGAGACTTCATTGCTTTGCCTGGAATGTCAGTGTGTGTAGAGACAACTGGGTGAAGCTGCCCAGTCTGTCAGGGTCAGGGTTTGGGTCTGTGTGTCCCCCTCCCGTCTGTGTTGCTCCTCTTCGGGGGCGTGGCTGAGCTAATGCTGCAGTGTGGTTCACCTGCAGCTCATTCCCTATCAGTCTCACTCCTAAGCCCTGTCCCGGTGTGCTCTGCTTTGTCATTTCATTCCCGTCTATGTCCGCATCATTCCCTGTTGTCTCCTTGTCATATCCACGTCGCCCTGTCTGTCCACGTCGCCCTGCCTGTCCACGTCGTCCTGCCTATCAGTGAGTTTGCCCCTGTCTTCAGCCAGCTCCCCTCGTCATATCCTGCATTCCCTTCAATAAACCGGTTAATCACTTCCAAGTCTCTCTGTCTCTGCTTTGGGGTCCTCTACCACACTCATACCATGATACCATTCATACCATGACTCCATACCTCTGGTTCCAGACAGAGTAATATCTAGGTTTCAATTGACATGTCAACATTCTGTTGGTCAATAATATTTAATACAGATGGGGGACAGGTAAAATTAACGTAGTTAAAATCCAGATTTGTTGCTCGGCCAGCAACACAAATCCTCGCAAAATGTGACAGAAAACTGACTGTTCACAGTGGGGTGGAAGAGAGCGCCAAACAAAACATATATGGTTATTCGACTGACTCCAGCCTATTTTAGAAAACATTTGGACCATTACAAAAGCTCCTTGTGCATTTGTGGACAGGGAAGACGCCAGTGCTTTTCTCAAGTGAATTTAACCAAAGATTGATTAATCAGCTTGTTCCACTGTCGTGACTCTTTAACCAATCAGCTTTGTTTGAGTGCTCTAGTGGTTAGTTCTGAGGAGCCATCCCAGACTGATGTGTTCATGATGTTGTGCATCAGTCTGGGATCTGAGGTCTGTGTCATAAATGCATCGCTCTGGTGCAGCCAGGGGAGCAGACTTTCTGTTGCACTGGGCTCAACAATTGTGAATTTTCCTGTTTCTTAGGGGAGTAGGTCTGTACATGTGTAACATCATCACATTTTGTATCTGAAAACCACCAGGAGTATCTCCATAGAGATGAGCAGATCATGAAACCACCAGTAAAGTTACATGGTGCACCTTTAACAACACTATGCGTTATATTTTTCAGCACTTTCTGTCAGGTACAAGTCTCCAGCGTTCATCTATATTCCATATAAAGCATAACAATTCATAAATATATTCATTCCTCATGTATTTTGCATAGTCCATATGCTCATTATTGTCCTCAGTGTCCCACCAGCACGTACATTTTCAGCATATACTGATCCACACTTTGACCTTGATCGTTCCTCCACACTCCCGCCAAGCACTTTTTTTTGAATCAGCAGGCGCTTGAGTGCACCTGCCCAGTTCACCCCCTCCCAGAGAACGGCAGGTGCCATACTCGCACTGTGTGAGAGGCGGACAGCCAGTTCTATTTTTACCTGCCACAGTGCACCCATTACTCTTTAAGGTAGCACTCAAGTTCTCTTTCTGTGGTGGTCTGTATCACAAATATAAAGTGTGTGGATGAATATGTGAGTGTAGGTGATCAGGGATTGGTCTCACAGTGGGAGAGGAAACACTTTCAACTTTCAAGTGGTGCTTAAAGAGAAAGCCTAAGATTACTCTGGCTGTAATATCCCAATGCTACATAAGGACATTTGGTTCTCAGGCCTCAGTCAGAATCACTTCTATAGCAGGACTCTTGCATGCATTTATATTATGGTTTATTAAGTTTTTTTTTTTTTTTTACTATGGCAGAAGTAATGCAGGGCTCAGGGGGAATTCAAGTGATTTAGTTTCAGGTGTCCGCTGCTGAATGGCTCTTTAGAGTTGTAAGAATATGAAGCTGATGCAGCGGTGGTAAAGTTTAGTGTGGAAAATGAAATGACAAAGCTATCGGCTATAACTTATTACAACCAGTGGTGGGGAGTACTCAGTTGGGAGTTGTGTTTACTACATAAACCCTGCAGATTTAGGCTGAGTTCTTCTCTCAAACAGAAAACATTCTGTTACTCCTTGAGATGTCATGCGCTAATACATGAAGTGCTCCACTGTGTTTTTAAACTCCATAAACCTTCACTAGAACCATTTGCTTAATATAAGACCTTTTAAAGAAATTGTACATTTCAGAATACCCATCTAGCAGCATACTTATTTTTAGTGAAGTAACAGTACTCTTACGTGAGTGAAGGATTTGGTTACTCTTCCCAGGGTGAGAAAGTGACAGTCTTTATGTTGACAATATGAAATGATTTGCACATTTGTGTTTCTTGCTCCGCTCCATCAGATATGATTTTGTTTCTTTTCTTGTGTCTGTCCTTTGAAAATACCAGACTTATGCATTTACTTATGCACTTGTGCATTATTTAATGTTGTGTCCTTTTAACTTTAACATTAACTTCAAATTATAAATCAGATGTTATCTTCCAACTGTTATTCTTAAGTTCTTCTTGACATTTTAAATTGGGAGGAAGAGGAAAAGAGAAAAATGTATCGATATAATGTATTCTGGTGAGTTTCAGCTCAGTACCCATTCACGTTTTCTTACTTGAGTACTAGTTTTGGCTACTCTGCCCACCTCTGCCCAGTGCTATATTAGTAGTGAAGACTCGGCCAGAATCATTGCTGTAGTGAGACTCCTACATGCATTTCTATAGTTTTTCCTATGGCAGAAGTACTGTGCTTCTCACAGTGTGTGGGGAATTAAAGTGATTTGGTTGCAAATGTCCACTGCTGAATGGCTCTTTAGAGTAGTAAGAATATGAGGCATGTGTGGAGGTGGTAAAGTTTAGCGTGCAAAATGAAAGAGCTGCAATTCTAAACCATAGGCCATAACTTATAGCAACTATGTATAAGCAGTGAGTGAACTGGGTCTGAACAGAAGTACTATTTATCATGTACAACCCGGAGTCTGAATAGTAACCTTAAGTAATACAGAGCAGTTATAACATTTACTCTCTTTACTCCACAAATTTTCAAAATGCATGTAAATCTGGGAACTACGGTCATGATTTGAATCTCAAAAGCCCCAATAACAGATCAGAACTCCATGTGTGCCACTTCTGGAGGTAACGGCACAGTCCGATCACACTAAGATCTCACTAACAGAGACATTCATCTGCAGAGTACAGACTGCATAAAGAAGTGGACTAAGAGTGTGACGACAGGCTCATCAAGGCTGACAGTTATAGGGGTGAATTTGCAGCAGAGTTTGATCATAACAACCAAAGAGCCAATCCAGAGCGAGGCTGCTGATCTTCCCGCTCATAGCAACACTTCTTTCTCAGGGAAAGAAGACATCTGATTCACCTGTTATTAATGTTCACATCTTGATTTACAGACAAAATAGCGAAATAAAAACACCAGGATCATGTAGAGTGGATTAAAGGGACAGTTTGGAATTTTGGACATAGGGCCTCATTTCCTCATGAGTCAGAGTGTTGGAGATGTGTGGAGACACGTTTTTAAATATTACATCCAGTCCTTGTATTTGGAGAGGTTGCTGGTGCTAGGCTAGTGCATGTCAATGGCCATAGTTGTCCTGCCACTAAAAACAGTCTTACCCACTCCACAGGGAACCCGAGGCAAAACAATTATTACGCCAGACTATTGATATAAATGTCTGTGTTGATAGAATAATGTTTGAAATAAAACTAACCTTGCATTGCATGAATCGAGGGACTATTTTCTCAGCAGCAGTGGTGATATCATAGCCTAATATCATAGCCTTGCAGTATTAGGATTCATTTGCTTGATGGTAGGTGGGTACTTTTTTATTTAAAAAGTGTTGTGGCCTTACCAACTTGTCAAAGCCTGATCTCGTCAAATCTCAGAAGCTCACCAGGTCCGGGCCTGGTTAGTACCACAGGGGGGCGCCAGTCGCAAAAACTGTCATTGTGTCCTTAGGCAGGACACTTCACCCACATTGCCTAGTATGAAAGTGATGTGTGTGTGAGTGATGGTGGTGGTCAGATGGAGCAGATTGGAGCCTCACTTCTGTCAGTCTGCCCCAGGGCAGCTGTGGCTACAATAGTAGCACCACCACTGAGTGTGGAGTGAATGAATAATGAACTGTAAAGTGCTTTGGGTGTCTTGAAAGGTGCTATATAAATGCAATGATGAATTAAAATTAATTAATTAACCAATCGCTGCTCTTTCGTCGTGTGTGTATGACGTATGCAGTCTGCTACTGGTTTTGGCCAACACATCACTTCGCTGATTGGCCGATGCACCAACTACAACTTCTGGGGTTTGGAGACAGTCTGGAGTTATAATTGTTTGCCTCGGGTGCACTGTGGAGTGGGTAAGACTGTTTTTAGTGTCAGACCAACTATGCCCATTGACATGCACTGGCCTAACACCAGCAACCTCTCCAAATATAAGGACTGGAAGGAATATTTAAAAAAGTGTCTCCACAAGTCTCCAACACTCATGAGGAAATGAGGCCCTATGTCCAAAATTCCAAACTGTCCCTTTAATATGAAAATTTTAACACCAAAAAAGCTGTTACAGAGAGAGGGGTGATGCTTTTTCAATAGAAAGTGAATTGGATGCAGAGTCTCCAGACAGTCAGCATTTACTCAAATGTTTTAGATCAAAGAACAATGACAAACTACCATCCGTCTACCACAGACTAGACTGTGTTGTTTCATAAACTTCAGTTTGTTTATTTGCACTGAATAACCCAAATAACCCAGGAGCTACTATCATGTCTGAAAAGGTTAAATGAAATGCCACCTTTTCTATTGCCATTTTTATTACCAATTCTAAGTTTCACTGCTAACATTAATTTACAATAACATCTCTACAGAGACAAGCGGGTAACAGACATTACACCAGAACGCTACAGCAAATTGTGTGGAGTGAAGATTTGTGTAAACTTCCAACACCACAAACAGACCAGACCTCATCTCCCCAAAGATCCTGTTTTTTATTGCTTTTTAATCTTTCATTTCCCACCGTTTCAGTTACCCAGCATGCTCCATTGCCTGTGTTTGTGGACCCTGCTTTAGTTAATGGAACCAGGGCTGTTGGAGCTCCCCCAGGCATAGAGCGCGGCTAAGGACCCGGCCTATCCACTCAACTGCCCGACCAGAAAATGACTGTTTGGGGAAATAAAGGGAAATACAGAGGCAACAATGCACACCCCACCTACTGAGCTCTGCTTCAGTTTTAATACCAACATTTTGTTTAGTATTCGACCTGAGAAAACCTTTAAAAAGACATGGACAAATGGAGCCTGGACGAGTTAAAGGGCTTTTCTGATCTATGTTATAATGTTTCAGCATCAAAAACATACCTGAAGTTTTGTTTTTCGCACATGTTTAACACACAAACCCTGCGTATTTAGGCTTTAGAGTTTTTCTCTCAGACAGAAATCACTCTCCTACAACTTGTGATGTCATATGGTGATATAGGAAGTGCTCCACTGTGACTGTAAACTCCAAACACCTTCACTAGAATCATTTGGATAATTTCAACCCTGGAATTGCTGAGATCTACTGAACAAAAGAGAAAAGGTAGCTGTTAAACAACCACTTCATTACATCGTAAGGTGACAGAGTATTTTGAGCTTTGGAGCTGTAGACAGATTAATAATAAAGAATTACTCAAACACGTGTGAATGACACAAACTATAACTCTAGGTACTGCAAATAAAAGCCGGAATGTTTATTTGTTTCAGTCACTTAACAGACCAGGCATTTATTTGAGACCAGACGGCAATTTGGGCCATTTAATTCCTTCCCCACAAAGGTCTTGCTCAACAAATCTGTGAAAATATGGTACTCAAATTCTTTTAACCAATATGAATATAATTTAGGTGACTTTCTATACAGACATAGGCGAGTTAATTTGAAATGTTACAACAAAATATCTCCACAGTGGAGATTTTACCACATTTGAAAGTGACTCCTGAATTACATTAAGTAATTCACTGCAAAAAACAAAATATAGAAAAGTTAAGGTGACTTGAATTATGAAAGTTTTATATGATTTGCGTAAATTTCACTTGACAAGTAAAATGGAACTTTTTGTGCTTAAAATGTGAAAATACATCTTACTATACTTAAAATAAGGAAAATAAACAACTTTTTGTACTTAAATAAAATACAAAATCAAATGTTGCTTGAATTAAGAAAAAAACACTTATTCCCCCGGCAAATAATTTTACTTGTCAAGTTGAATCCACTCAAATAAAGTAAAATGTTCTTAATTTAACTCATTTTAACTTACCTAGATATTTTTTTTTTCCCGTGTTAAAACCCTCTCGCTGCATGCAGAAATTTCTTCAGGAAGTTAAACCAAATGACGTATGCAGCAAGTGTGGAGCAGCAGAGTAAGAACATTCATCAACCGCATCAGGGCACAAGAAGCGAGCTGTTTTTCTCAGCGCTTATAGTTTATGCAAATGAGCCATGTGGTTTAAGTTTTGTTTGTGTAGAGACGACGCGAGCATCAGTCCTGCGTCCTGTTGTTGCAGCACAACTTCTGTCTTCCAGCTTGTGCATTAGACTTGCGTTTAAAGCCTGCTGATTAACTGAAACCCTGCTCTTATTTGGTATTTTACGGTATATATTTTGATGAGATATCAACATCACTATAACATTGCTTAAATGGTACATTTTGCATTATATAGGACCTTTAACTGTTAGACTGCAGGTTTGTTGAGCTGGTTCATTGTTTATATTTCTCTACTTACTGGGCCTATCCTATGGAAGTATAATAAGATCTGAAAGATGAATCTAGGATGTATTGTGTTCAATGGCCTGTGCTCATTGGCTCATTATGCCAAAAAAGATTTCTTCCTGAATACTGGCGTTACTCTGCAAAATGCGTGACGCCAGAGCGGGGTTAGGCCGACCCTTATAATGCAAATTTTTAGGCGCTTTGGCGATTCATACATTTTAAAAAGTTCATATTGGAAAAAATACAGAAGAATCCCTACAAAACCTGACATTTTTGAAAGCTGTGGATGTCCTGTCACCCGAACACGGGCAGTTCGTTTTCATAAAAATGCATTGTGCTTCTATGGGACAATTCTTTCAGGGCCATAACTCCCCGGAGCTGCAGAACCTACAGAGCGGCCACTAATCGATCCCGTTCATGGACAGAGGGGAAGTGTCTTATCCAGTTCTTATAGATCCATGACCTATCCACATGAAACAAAAAATATTTTCTTTTACATCGACACAATGATGAATTATGTTATTTCCACCAGGCTGAGGTATGTTTATTAAAATTGTTGCATCAGAATATAGAAATTTAAGACAGTTTCAAATGTGCCACATGAAGAGTCGAATCTTCTTGTGCTTTTCTAAATGGCCAAACACAGAAGCCGCCTCCAGCTATTAATTCCAGGCCTCACCTCGGAGACACAAACAGGCCCCTGGTGATGGATTTGTAGGAGGGAGGTGCCACAGTGGTGCAATAGTAATGGAGCAGGGCTGATAATAACTGTTGATAGTAACAGTGTGACAGGGCTCCAGGACTCCTCTGAGGGTTGTGTGTGTGAAAGAGTGTCCAAGCAGCAATCTCACAATGGAGTCATGTTGGTGGAGTGATACAAATACGACCAAACACATGGGAGGAGAGGTGGAGAGAGTAGCCACAAATCAATGAAGGCACATCGTGTAAGTCTCCATGGAGTTGTTTTTGCTTTGCCTGGAATGTCACACAGTATGCCATTAAACGTATCTATCTTACTTTTTTTCGATCACGTGTTTAAACTGCTAAAAAATAAACCATGAAAAATGTGTGTTCTTACTGTGAGCAGCCTTGCCTCTCGTCAGATCTGTAACTTGGCCTGTTAACACTACCTGCTAGTCGCCATGGAGATAGATATATTCAACATCATACTGTGGAACATTCACTAACATCTCATGGAGTACCTAGTGGACTTTTCAATAGTAGGGTATTACTGTAGTAGAGATGAGAGTTATCTAAGTAACTAAGAACATCTGTTTAATACAAATCACAGCATGTAGAATAGCTGTGTGAGTATTAATACCAAAGTGAATTTAATAAAAGCATTGAATTTGAAACCACATATATTCTTGGATTATTCAGCTTTCCCCCACTCTCTTATATAGTTTTATTGTATTTGACAGAAACTATGTATTTATTTAGAAGAAATGTAAGTAGCCTGCGCTCCTACAGTATCCAATTACAATCACAACTGAACCTGGGTTACTTTTACTTCCATATAGAGGACACATACAGATTACACTTTAGACTCATATGTACAGACCTCTACAAATTTCATAACGGACAGTTTGGGCTGCACTCTGCTGCCTTCCTCTGAAGTCTCACGTGATATTGCTGTGATGTGTCTGCTCAGCTGTTTTACACTGATTTTGGTGCTGTCTTCATCCTTAGGACAGTAGGACGATGTATCCCAGATGTGAGAGAGTTGGTATGCCGCCTCATCCTGATATACAGTGGCCCTACTGGCTTGTTAAAGCCTGATCTTGTCAGATCTCAGAAGCTCAGCAGGGCCGGGCCTGGTTAGTACTTGGATGGGAGATCGCTGGGAAAATAAAGTGCCACAGGGGGGCGCCAGTCACAAAAACTGTCATTGTTGTGTCCTTAGGCAAGAAACATCACCCATATTGCCTAGTAAGAAAGTGGTGTGTGCGTGAGTGATGGTCAGAGGGACTGATGGCACCAATTAGATTGGCAGCCTCACTTCCATCAGTCTGCCCCAGGGCAGCTGTGGCTACAATAGTAGTTTACCACCACCGGATCTGGAGTGAATGAAGAATGCTCTGTAAATAATGCTCTGTAAAGCATCATCATATGTCTGAGAAAATCGCTATATAAATAAACACTTACTTACTAGGGCTGGCACGGTTCATGAAGAAAAAACAAACCATTCGGTTCTCTTGTCACGGTTTGGGACGGGAGGGTACCGCACGGTCTCCATTGTTCCCGGTTGCGCATTGTAGCCTCGTGCCCGGAAAAGATGTGCACAGAATATTTCCAGTACAGATGTGTGTACCTGCTCTTTCGCCTCTGGCAACTGCGTCACGATTGAAAACAACCTGCACAGTCTTATGATTTCTCCAGTACACTCTATGAAATGAAACACTGAGATTGTTCAAACTATGCGGTTCCTTCCTAAATCCTGTTGTAGTCCTGTTTTAGACCTGGTTTTAGTCCTGTTATAGACCTGGTTTAGTCCTGGTTTAGATCTGGTTTAGACGTGGTTTAGACCTGAATTAGTCCTGGTTTAGTTTTAGACCTGGTTTAGTCCTTGTTTTAGTCCTGTTTTAGACCTGGTTTGAGTCCTGATTTTAGTCCTGGTTTAGATTTAGACCTGGTTTAGTCTTTGTTTTAGTCCTGTTTTAGACCTGGTTTTAGTCCTGTTATAGACCTGGTTTAGTCCTGGTTTCTAAACCAGAAATAAAACCAGTCACAGTCCTTATTGTCTGTGTTGTTTTGACGTGTAGTTAGAAAATTTCAGAGGTGCACGCAGAAAACTATAATAAAATCTTATTATACACCCATGGGTGCACGGCGGTCGACACAGTTTTGACACAGAACCATAAATTGGCTTTAATTCAGCCTTTATCTTTTCACACTGATTCGGGCACAACACACAATACTTTGTGCATAGTTCAAATGTTCCATGTGAATTTACAAAAATTTTGGTTAGAAGTTCTAAGTTTGAAAATCTACCGTCACTTTTTCAGACCCTGGAAACTTTCAACACTGCCCCCCAGGAAGCTTCAAAATGCTCTAAAACAGTCCAAAATGGTGTCAATCATTTGTGCTTTGGTTGTGCTGTTTTGTGCCGCAAAAAAGTTTTCTTTGTGCGATTCTGATTCTTTAGATATTTGCAGTTTTGTTTTTGGCTGATGACGTCATCCAGCCCCTCAAAATGTGAAATAGCCTTAAAACAAGCAGAAAATTAGAACATGTTTGTATTTCATTTGCGCTGTTTTGTGCTGTGACAATTTTCATTTGTGCGAGTTTATTTCTAAAATTATTCATTATTATTTCTGATTATATGATGTAATTTCTGCTCATCTGACGGCAGCAAACTCCGCAAAACTAGTGGTGATTCTGCAGCCTGAGATTGTTTATCGCCACTAGTTTTGCAGTTTTGCTAAAGGCGCTGCCATCAGCTGAGAGGAAATGACATATAATTATCGCATAAATAATAATGAATAATTTTAGAAATATACTCGCACAGCACAAAACAGCACAAATGAAATACAAACTTTTGTTTTATAATTTTCTGATTGTTTTGAGGCTATTTCACATTTTGAGGGGCTGGATGACGTCATCGGCCGAAAATAAAATAAGAACCAGAATTGCACAAATGAAACTTTTTGCAGCACAAACAAAACACAAACGATTGACATAGTTTTTGTGTAGGTTTGAGTTTGATGGGGGCCAACTTCACGGAGGTCCTTTAACTGTGCAGCATAACATGTTTAAAATGGGTTGGTTACATTAGTATGCCACTCTAAAACCATTTACTTAAGAACTAGTTAATGTCTAAAATGAGCGTATTGATGTCAGGCGAGAGCGCATCCTAAAAGCACCGACGCTCTACCTAAATGAGGATCCCAAAAGTCTGATTCAAGAGCACTTGGTGAATTGAATTTACTGTTTAAACCAGGGGTGTCAAACTCATTTTGGTCCGGGGGCCGTGTGCAACCTACTTTGATCCCAAAAGGGCCGGATCAGAAAACTGTTCTCTCTTCAAGTTATTGTATTTTTCTCCGTGTCTCGTAGTGGTGTTTATTATATTCTTCGAGCAACGCCACTTGTTCCAAACACACTGAGCACAGATTTCCCATTCACCTCTGTCAACAAGTAAGAATTAGACTATTTTTCTTGGGAAATCCTAAACTCAGCATCTGCTTTTCTAATTTTTTGACATTTTGCTGATGAGGGTCACAGTCGACAGTCAAAACTATCGAGCGTTTGGAAAGAGGAAAGTCTTCATTTGTGCTGCTCTGGTGGGAGTTGCAACGTACAGAAACGCTGGAGACGCTGCTATGCTAAACGGTGCAGAAAATTAACTGAAAAATCTGAAAATTTTAAGTATTTTAATAGAAAAATCAGCCGAGGGCCAAATTAAGGGTCTTGGAGGGCCGGATCTGGCCCCCGGGCCGCATGTTTGACACATGTGGTTTAAACTATGGATATTCTGTTTTTAATCACTTGGAAAAATGCATTGAGCGCAGATTGGAAATTCTAGTTGAATCATTATCTAAATGTAACTAAATTGGGCGTTTTCATATTTCTTGACATGTACCACTGGGGATACAAGAGGTCCTTATGGTTCTATTCTGTTTTTTAAGTTAAGTCCAGAACAGGAATAATTATGTTGTAGTTTTGCATGTGGCAGCAATTTGACCAAAACTGAAGAAGCTTTTTCCTTTGGTGGAAGCAAAAAATTGAAAATCACTGGATTCTTTTAAACCTTTAAACCACATGTGTCAAACATGCGGCCCGGGGCCAGATCTGGCCCTCCAAGACCTTTAATCTGGCCCTCGGCTGATTTTTCTATTAAAATACTTGAAATTTTCAGATTTTTCTGTTAATTTTCTGCACCCGTTTAGCATAGCAGCGTCTCCGGCGTTTCTGTACGTTGCAACTCCCACCAGAGCAGCACAAATGAAGACTTTCCTCTTTCCAAACGCTCTTAAAGGACGATCGTTTTGACTGTCAACCGTGACCCTCATCAGCAAAATGTCAAAAATGAGAAAAGCAGATGCTGAGTTCAGGATTTCCCAAGAAAAATAGTATAATACTTATTTGTTGACAGAGGTGAAATCTGTGCTCAGTGTGTTTGGAACAAGTGGCGTTGCTCGAGGAATATAATCTTAAACACCACTACGAGACACGGAGAAAAATACGATAACTTGAAGAGAGAACTGAGTTTTCTGATCCGGCCCTTTTGGGATCAAAGTAGGTTGCATACGGCCCCGGACCAAAATGAGTTTGACACCCCTGCTTTAAACAATTAAAATTGTATTGTAACAATTTGATTTTTTTTTTCACATCAATTTAGTATCCGTTTAAAAAATTTATTCTTTGTTAATAATGACAGAATTTTATGAGGGATGCTTAAAACCATTTTTTCATTAATTAGTGAATTCCTTTGTGAACCAACTAACAGGGACCACCTGGATGTTGAAAAAAAAAAAGATTCACGTGATCACTATAGAATTATTTTGCTTTGGTTGTAAATATAAAAATATAAAGAAGCAGCACTTTTGGTGTGTCTATAGAGGTGACTTATGGAAGTTCTTTTCATCATATATTGAATTTTAATTGCCCTTGAATTTCTCACTTTAAAAATATCTTTATCTTTATTTGTATTCTTTATTTCAGTTTAGTTTCATTTTTATTTAACTATTCAGCACATTTATTTTCAACAGTCTAAATTTAGAGTATAAATTTGCAGTGAAAAACTTTGCAGCAAAAATCTAAGACGCCAAGCCATAAGCAGTCGATCTGACATGCTTACAACAGGAAATACAAATACTGACAAATCTGATTAGTTAGAATTAGCTTCATCCAAACCTCATCACTTTAATTCTTTTAACTAACCCCAATATATGTGCTAAATATTTAAAAGGTGAATTTTCTATTTTGATGAATAAAAAACTCAATACTTGAACTTCAGAATAGAAATAATTCAAACTTTTTTATTTTTTTTAAAGAGTTAACCTTTTTTTTTTTTTTAGAAATTCAGTGGTATTTAATATTCAAAATCAGATGAAACAAATTTTAATAGTGTAGAAGTTGCAAAAGGACGCAGAGAATAAAGGATGTTCTTAATATTTCTACGACAAAGTTACTTGTCCACTGACTCTGCTGAAGGCGTTTTCTGAAGCACTTTAGAGTATGATTTTTTTCACTGGCAACACTGAAGGTGAAAGGGAATTAAATGATATTTGTACATTTTATATTCAGTAGCTTTTCCTTTGTCACTTTCAGGATGTGAATGTGATGGTAAGTGGACATGTGGAGCAGGTGGATATGGCATTGTCCAAAAAAGTCTTCTTCCACATAAATAGACTCTCAGGTATCACTTGCCACACATTTAAAGCTGCGCTTTGACTTTATTCTCTAAGTTTCTCCTTAGGCCTGGGCGATATGGCTGAAATCTCTATTGCGATATAAGTGTTTCATATTGGTCATATCAATAATTATCAAATCATTGTATGACCTATTTAAAATAAGGACCAGGAGGGAAAAATACTAATTTAAATATTTTTATTTTAAACCTAACCTTCCTCTGCATGTGTTACCAAACATCGAGAGACAAAAAAAGGTGCCTGGTGTCCTGTGCACGGAGCAGACACTTGAATACTGGAGTGTCATAGTTCTGCATCAAAACCACACAAACAATGCTCCAGCATGAACGAGACAGGCCACGAATCACACACACAAGACAAAGCTTCTCACCTGAATGAAGGCATCAGAGTGCGTACGCGCTGCGCCTGACGCAGCGTCAGTGTCAGGCACTGCGTCAGGCGCTACTCGCTCCAGGATCCAGGAGCTTTAGTCCCAAACTCCACTGAAAGCTTCTATGCAGTAAATCCTGTGCATGGGTCATTTCACACAGGTCCCAAACGGTGCACTTTAGTGTAAATAGCAAAACGAAGGGCGATTCGTGACGCAAACAAAACCGCAAGGCGCCTCCGCAGATACTACAGCCGCTGCAGTGGAGCGTAACATGTGAGTTTTAATGTGCGCGGGGTCAGGTCCTAATCAGACTGTATATATTCTTTATACTGTCCCAGTATTTACAGTCCAGAGGACGAGCGCCTTTGCTCATGCAACCAAGCTCGCTTCAAAACAAAGATTTAAAGCGGAGCTAAACCAGAGGGCTGTAGCTAAACTTATGCCAGTTTCTTAAAAAAAACACACACACACATTCTATCGAAATGTTCTATCAAACTTATTTTGTATTGTTTTGTGTCTTTCGAGATACATATTATCATTTTATCGCCCAGCTCTGTTTCTCCTATCAGCAGATTCTGTCATAACTGCATGAACCATTTGGATTTTGAAAGGGCATAACTCTTGTTCTTGGATTATTTCTCTACAAATAATTAGGGGTGGCACAGTATATGTATTCGTATTGAACCGTCGCGGTACGAGGGTCATGGTTCGCGCATTTTGAAGGAGAATATACGGTACAAAAGTTTAATATTGAACTGACCACTATTGGGTTGTTTTTACTACTATAAATTCTATAACTCCCCTTTCAAGATGAAATGTTGGTTCTTGGTCTCTGACTTGATAAAATAAATTCCCCCCAAAAAGTGCAACTTATACATGTTTTTTTCTTCTTCATTACACATTTTTTTGCTGGTGTGACTTATAGTTTGAAAAATACAGTAATTAATATTATTGCTTTGAATTTAGTAATAACCAGTTGTAGCAGTGAACTAACAGTCTTTTAACATCAAAATGACAGGCTTGTGTGGAATCAGCTGACATCCAGCATTTCATTTCTTAGAGTTAAATCCAGCATTTCATTTCTTAGAGTGCACTGTCCTATAGCGACCTGTGACATGAGGGGACGCACACAAACCCCCACAAACACTTCATGATCGTCATCAACCTGAGAATGTGTGGACCTCCTCCCGCTCCCGTACGCCGCTCTCATCGCGTCTCCTGTACGGCGCTTGGACCACGCCTCTACCAGTGTGTCTCTAAACCAGAACTAAAACCAGAACTAAACCAGGACTAAACCAGAACTAAACCAGGACTACAATCAGCTCTAAAACCATGACTCAACCAGGATTTAACCAGGTCTAAACCAGGACCAGGACTAAAACAGGATTTAACCAGGACTAAACTATTCCATGCAGACTGCGTCTCCTCCCATACGCTGTGTTATGTTTGTTCATAACGTGATTCGGCATTATTGTGATCAAAAAGAATCCAAGCCGAGTAAAAAAAAACATTTTACTCGGCGGGCGCCTTTATGTTTGTACTGACAGTGATTTTAAAAAATAAATAACAAAATAAAACAAGAACCTGTGTGGTGGATACCTCTGCCACCACTCCAGTGTCAGTATTTTACATTTTCATTTATACCCCATACTTTAATTTACTTACACTTGTGTTTTTTCCTTTTTTTGGTTTGAATTACCGGACTGACCAGACCAGACCATCGCTGAGCCAAGGGGGAAGCACCATTTAGTTTGTTTTGTTAAGTTAGTATAGTTAATGTTACTTTATTAGTGTTTATTTTCTGTAGTATAATGATTTGATTTTGTGTTCCTTTAAATAAGTTAGTAGTTTATAGTTTAGTTTTTGTGTTCAGTTAGTTAGCTCCTGGGCTATTTAAGAAGACCTGTTCCCTGTCTGGGTTTTTTTGTTTTGTTTTTGTTTTGGTCGTTTAGTTGACTTTAAGTTCCCTCAGTTTGGGCCCAGTTTTTGTTGGTGGTTTGCTTGTGTTAAATTACTTTGGACTTTATTAAATTTAAACTTCTTTTTATACCTTGTCCCTTGTTTTCTCTGTTTGGTCCCTGACAACCGTACAGAACCGAAAACCCTTAAACAGCAATACGAACCAAACCGAGAATTTTGTGACCCGTGCCACCCCTGTTCAGCATTTATTAACATGAATAATAAATATCAAATGTTTTTGTGATTCATATCTATATCATATCATATCTGATAAAAATAAGTTTATGAAATTTATAATCAAAACATTACATACATTTTCTTTAAATTGTTTGTTTGATTAAATTAAAACTAACCCTGACCCTATAAGGTTTATAATTTAAATCAGGGGTGTCAAACTCATTTTGGTCCGGGGCCGTATGCAACCTACTTTGATCCCAAAAGGGCGGGATCAGAAAACTCAGTTCTCTCTTCAAGTTATTGTATTTTTCTCCGTGTCTCGTAGTGGTGTTTAAGATTATATTCCTCGAGCAACGCCACTTGTTCCAAACACACTGAGCACAGATTTCCCATTCACCTCTGTCAACAAATAAGAATTAGACTATTTTTCTTGGGAAATCCTGGACTCAGCATCTGCTTTTCTAATTTTTTGACATTTTGCTGATGAGGGTCACGGTCGCCAGTCAAAATGATCGTCCTTTAAGAGCGTTTGGAAAGAGGAAAGTCTTCATTTGTGCTGCTCTGGTGGGAGTCGCAACGTACAGAAACGCCGGAGACGCTGCTATGCTAAACGGTGCAGAAAATTAACAGAAAAGTCTGAAAATTGTAAGTATTTTAATAGAAAAATCAGCCGAGGGCCAGATTAAGGGTCTTGGAGGGCCGAATCTGGCCCCCGGGCCGCATGTTTGACACATGTGATTTAAATGAACATAATATTGTTGAAATGTCAAAACAATCCCCACATTGTGACAAAGAATTGTGTATTTTTTAGTAAAATCTTAGTTAAAATTACTTAAATTAAGAACATTTTACTTATTTGAGCAGATTCATCGTGACAAGTGAAATTATCTGCCAGGGGAATAAGTGTTTTTTTCTTAATTCAAACAACATTTGATTTTATTTCTTATTTTAAGTGCAAAAAAGTTGTTTTTCTTATTTTAAGTGTAGCAAGATGTATTTTCATATTTTAAGTACAAAAATCTTACTGCACTAACAGATCATTTTACTTGTCAAGTGAAATTTACTCAATTCATGCTAAAACTTTCTTAATCCAGGTCATTTTAGCTTGAATACATTTTGTTTTTTGCCGTGAACAGACAGCATTAAGATAGGAAAATTACTCCGAACTCAGTGGAGTGTAAAAGTCTCAAATAGATTTTCCACTGCACCATTATTTACCGTGTACTGGACTGCTGAGCTTATACACAGAAGAAGAAGGACACGAGATGAGGCATTGACCGTTTTTATTGTATTTCTATTGCTTTATTTTCACCATTTCCCAATAACCAGCCTGTTTGTGCAAAGTTTCGTTTTGAAGCTCATGTCTGGGAAAAATCAAACTCCAAATCGAATCTCCTCTTCTTCCCGTGCCGCACTCCTGTCAGTTAAAGTTTTCCGAAGGGCAGTGGAGTGTGAGGCTAGAGCAGTATCCCCCCGGGACAGTAAGCGCTTCTATTTAATCTGAAAACATCTTAAAGTGACCTCCCGCTCTTCCTCTCGCTCTTCCTCCCGCTCTTCCTCTCGCTCTCACCGATGACCAAAAGAAAATCAGCCCAGGAACAGTTCGAGTTTGTCCCAGAGCAATTACCTCCCGGCTCTTTCGCCCTCTGCTAAACATATTGGGGACTGATACTGCATGACTTCCTTCTTCTTTTGTGTATAAGCTCAACAGTCACAAGTACACGGTAAATAATGGAAAATCTATTTGAGACTTTTCCATTCCATATTTGAGTTAGAAGTAATTTTCCTGTCAAAAAACAAACTATAGTCAAGCTAAAATTACTTGGATTAAGACAGTTTTATCATGATTGAGTAAATTTCACTTGACAAGTAAAATTATCTGCGAGTGCAGTAAGATTTTTGTGCTTAAAATATGAAAATACATCTTGCAGCACTTACAATAAGAAAAAAACAACTTTTTGCACTTAAAATAAGAAATAAAATTAAATGTTGCTTGATAATTTCACTTGTCAAATCAAATCTACTCCAAGTAAAATGTTCTTAATTTAAGTGATTTTAACTTACCTAGATATTGTTTTCTTCAAGTTCTTGTTTTGGTTAAAGTGCCTATGACAATTTGGACTTTTTATTTTACTAAAACACAGTTAAGATCATTATATTTAAGATTTTACAAAAAAAAAACACACACACACTTCTTTGTCAGAGTTTGGGGATGTTTAGGATTAGAATTTGAATTCCTGGTTGGAAATTATGACTAACTGTTACTGAATTAAGCAGATTCATCTTAAAGGATACATTTTAAGTGTTTTTTACTTAATAAAATGAGATTTTTTGACTTGTTTCAAGATATTCCATCCTGATTTATCTTATCTAGATATTACAACTTATTCTAAGCACTTTTTATATTAAATTAAGCCAGGTTAAGCCTCTTTAACTTCCTTCTCAAACCAGTTCTTTTCTCTGGCTCAGATCTGTACCTCACTGTCCTCAGAAAAGTGTTTCTAAGATGTTGGGAAAGTGGAAAATGTGACATTTCAGTAAATGCAGTTTCAAATGTAAAGATAATGTGATAATGTGTCAAAAAGGTTTTCTTAAATCAAGTATCTATTTAAGAAATAATAGTCTGATTTAAGACATGTTATATACTAGAAATAAGCAGTAATAAGTAATAGTTACTTAAATCAGGGGTGTCAAACTCATTTTGGTCCGGGGGCCGTATGCAACCTACTTTGATCCCAAAAGAGCCGGATCAGAAAACTCAGTTCTCTCTTCAAGTTATTGTATTTTTATTGTATATTGTATTATATTCCTCGAGCAATGCCACTTGTTCCAAACACACTGAGCACAGATTTCCCATTCACCTCTGTCAACAAATAAGAATTAGACTATTTTTCTTGGGAAATCCTGAACTCAGCTTCTGCTTTCTCATTTTTTGACATTTTGCTGATGAGGGTCACGGTCGACAGTCAAAATGATCGTCCTTAAGAGCGTTTGGAAAGAGGAAAGTCTTCATTTGTGCTGCTCTGGTGGGAGTTGCAACGTACAGAAACGCCGGAGACGCTGCTATGCTAAACGGTGCAGAAAATTAAGAGAAAAATCTGAAAATTTTAAGTATTTTAATAGAAAAATCAGCCGAGGGCCAGATTAAAGGTCTTGGAGGGCCGGATCTGGCCCCCCGGGCCGCATGTTTGACACATGTGACTTAAATCAAGGATAAATATACTCAAAATAAGATGAAAAATTTTGCCATGAATACATGTTTTCTGCTCAGAACAAGATTTTGTCTTGTTTTAAGAAAACTTGGTAAGCGAAGATTTCTTACTGCACTGACAGATAATTTCACTTAAAATAGGACAATTTTACCTCAAAATTAGTAGTTTTGTTCTTATTTTTTGATGGTCCTTTTTGCAGTGTAGCTTGATGTCATCCATATAGAACTCCGTACTTCCACTGCTTTCCTGTTAAACCACCAGCAGAAATACAACTTTAATTTTTCATCTTTTCTTCCCAAATTGTTTCCTTAAAACCAATTATAAAAATATTATTCATACATTTATGTAAATATTCAAATAAGTATTTTTAGTTCTAACTTAAGTTATTTTCAGTCAGTTTCGGTCTTTGTTTATAGCCTAAGTGGGCGGGTCTAAGGGGAAACTGTAGGTCAAATAATGAGGGAGACAAGTGTGTAGGGATCATTCTGTTGTGGAGGGTGTCCGACAGTCTTTGACCGCACACGCACGTCCATTACGATGAACTCTGCAAATAAACGAAATCTAACGCACTACGGACTGCGTGAGTTTTTGTTTAACCCCTTAATGTCGAGTGTCACAAATATGCAACAAATCAAGATCGAAGTCGAGATGGCCTCTGCATCCCCACAGTGCCGTGAGTGCAGGGGCAGAACCTTCCTGTGAACTTTTGGCAAGCACTTCTTTCTAGTTTTTGTAAATTTCCAACATACCCAAATTTCTATGTATTATTTTTGCTATAGTGAAATTAACATCTCAGTTTAATTTACCATCTACTTACACTGCAAAAAACTAAATGTAGTCAAGCTAAAATGACTTGTTTTACCATGATTGAGTAAATTTCACTTGACAAGTAAAATGACCTGCCAGTGCAGTAAGATTTTTGTATTTAAAATAAAAAAAATACATCTTGCTACACTTAAAATAAGAAAAACAACAACTTTTTGCACTTAAAATAAGAAATAAAATCAAATGTTACTTGAATTAAGAAAAAAAACACTTATTCCACTGGCAGATAATTTCACTTGTCAAGATGAATCTACTCTAATAAAGTAAAACATTCTTAATTTAAGTCATTTTAACTTATCTAGATATTTTTTTGTGTGTTTTTTTTCCAGTGTAAAGGAAAAACACACAAAAAACATAAATCCAGGTGTTTTGTGTGAGTGAAGAAGTGGACACCTTTAGATTGGCTATTTATATCTTGGAGCTAATGCTAAATTATTAGCCATAACAGACTGGATGTGTCTCTTTTCTTTACACAGTGGAGTTATGTTCTCACTAGGCAGGGCTAAAGCAGGACTGAACCAGGTCTAAACCAGGACCGAAAAAGGTCTAAACCAGGATTAAAACAGGTCTAAACAAGGATTGAAAAAGCACTAAACCAGGACTAAAACAGGTCTAAACCATGTCTAAAGCAGGACTAAAGCAGAACTGAACCAGGTCTAAACTAGGACTGAAACATTACTAAACCAGGACTAAAACAGGTCTAAACCATGTCTAAAGCAGGACTAAAGCAGGACTAAAGCAGAACTGAACCAGGTCTAAACCAGGTCTAAACCAGGACTGAAAAACCCAAATACTTCTGCCACTTCAGTCCTCTTCACCATCTTTACTTTCAAAGTCCTTTAACCTTCTAACCAGAGCAGAACTCTTGGCGTAGCTGTAAAACCTCTGCCACATTGTGATAATACTGTTCCTATAATCCTGTGATTCCTGACCTTACTACATACATCTTTTCTTTACAAACTGGAGTTATGTTCTCACCAATTACCTCGACCACTTCAGTCCTCTTCACCATCTTTACTTTCCAAGAGTCCTTCAACCTTCTAACCAGAGGAGAACCCTAAAGCTGTAAACCCCTCGTATACGTCATAAATCAGAGCGTTTGAGGGGTAGTACAGAGCTAATCTCCCGGTCGGAATTCCCGGTGCTCCACATTAGTCACTGGACACAACACAAGGTCACTGCACCTGGTCAATGTTGGAGAGATAAAATAAGACAAGCAGGTCTATCAGTTATCCACAGGCGGGTGACAGTGATAAGAAAATGTATTACAGGGTGAGCAGGCTTCTTTCAAGGTATTTGGGGGCCCTACACCCCCCTCGGTGAAGACCCTATGGGCACCTACCAAATAACATTATACCACAACAATCCCAAGTCTAAAACAGGACGGAAAAAGACTAAACCAGGAATGAAAAGGGACTAAAACAGGTCTAAACCATGTCTAAAACTGGACTAAAGCAGAACTGAACCAGGTCTAAAACAGGTCTAAAACAGGAATAAAGCAGAACTGAACCAGGTCTAAAACAGGTCTAAAACAGGACTAAAGCAGAACTGAACCAGGTCTAAAACAGGTCTAAAACAGGACTAAAGCAGACCTGAACCAGGTCTAAAACAGGTCTAAAGCAGAACTGAACCAGGTCTAAAACAGGTCTAAACTAGGACCGAAAACGGACTAAACCAGGACTGAAAATGGACTAAACCAGCACTGAAAAAGGACTAAAGCAGGACTAAAACTGGTCTAAACCATGTCTAAAGCATGACTAAAGCAGAACTGAACCAGGTCTAAACCAGGACTAAAACAGGTCTAAACCATGTCTAAAGCAGGACTAAAGCAGCACTGAACCAGGACTAAACCAGGACTGAAAAAGGACTAAACCAGGTCTAAGCCAGGACTGAAAAAGGACTAAACCAGGACTAAGACAGGTCTAAACCATGTCTAAAGCAGGACTAAAGCAGAACTGAACCAGGTCTAAACCAGGACTGAAAAAGAACCTAGACCTTTGGTGGCAGTTTATTTTAGTTTATGTATTTAATGAGACAGGGACAGTGCACAATCTACATCAAAGGTGTCAAACTAATTTTGGTCCGGGGCCGTATACAACCTACTTTCATCCCAAAGGGGCCGGACTGGAAAACTCCATTCTCTGTTCAAGTGATTGTATTTTTCGCCATGTTGTGTCTCATAGTGGCGTTTATATTCCAGCGTTATATGTATATTACTTGTGCAACACCACTTGTTGCAAACACACCAAGCGTACAGGTTTCCCATTCACCTCCGTGAAAAAGAAGAATTAGTAAATTTTTCTTGGAAAATCCTGCACTCAGCTCCACTTTTCTTATTTTTGACACTTTGCTGATGAGGGCGTCATGGTCACAGTCAAAACGATCGTCCTTTAAGAGCGTTTGGAAAGAGGCGAGTCTTCATTTGTGCTGCTCTGGTGGGAGGCGGCCACACACAGAAGCACTGGAGATGCTGCTATGCTAAGCAGCGTAGAAAATTACCAGAAAAATCTGAAAATTTTACATATTTTAAGAGAAAATCAGCCGAGGGCCAGATTAAAGGTCTTGGAGGGCCAGATCTGGCCCCCGGGCCGCATGTTTGACACCTGTGCTCTACATGAATCTTAACAGGAGAGATTTGTACCAGGTTATAGCGCCAGAGCTCGTTTCCAACTGTCGTCCCCGGGCAGGTTGATGTTCTAGTTCATAAATACAAACATACAAGTGGCACAAGTATTCATGACTGTGTACATTCTCACTTATTGTGCCTTGGTTTTTCTTGTCTTCCTCTATCTTTCTCTTCCTTCTCTTAATCTCTGAAGGGTAATTTTGCTTCATTTTAAACTGATGCAGCTCAAACATTCACTTGACTTTGCCGCTGCTGTCAAATTACAACTACACGTAGGCCACTCAGACCCGCACTAAAAGCAGGACTAAACCAGAACTAAACCAGAACTAAATCCAGGACTAAAAGCAGGACTAAACCAGAACTAAACCAGAACTAAAATCAGGACTAAAAGCAGGACTAAACCAGAACTAAACCAGAACTAAAACCAGGACTAAAAGCAGGACTAAACCAGAACTAAATCCAGGACTAAAAGCAGGACTAAACCAGAACTAAATCCAGGACTAAAAGCAGGAGTAAACCAGAACTAAAACCAGGACTAAAAGCAGGACTAAACCAGAACTAAACCAGAACTAAAACCAGGACTAAAAGCAGGACTAAACCAGAACTAAAACCAGGACTAAAAGCAGGACTAAACCAGAACTAAACCAGAACTAAAACCAGGACTAAAAGCAGGACTAAACCAGAACTAAACCAGAACTAAAACCAGGACTAAAAGCAGGACTAAACCAGAACTAAAATCAGGACTAAAAGCAGGACTAAACCAGAACTAAACCAGAACTAAAACCAGGACTAAACCAGAACTAAACCAGAACTAAAACCAGGACTAAACCAGAACTAAACCAGAACTAAAATCAGGACTAAAAGCAGGACTAAACCAGAACTAAAACCAGGACTAAAAGCAGGACTAAACTAGAACTAAACTAGAACTAAAATCAGGACTAAAAGCAGGACTAAACCACAACTAAACCAGAACTAATACCAGGACTAAAAGCAGGACTAAACCGGAACTAAACCAAAACTAAAATCAGGAAACAGGGCTTAACCGGGACTAAACCATTTCGCACAGACTGTAACTGACTGATTGATTATTCCGCATCATTCTGAGTAAAAAACCCCATCAAATATTATTGATTTTTACTAAACTGTCGCCTTTATTTTTGTACTGTAAGTGAGTTTTTTTTTTTTAAATAAATAACAAAATCAAACAAGAACCATACAGAACCAAAAACCATAACCTTAAACTGCAATACGAACCGAACCGTGGATTTTGTGCTCACTTTTGTTTGTTTTTTTCTTAAAGGCCTTACTTCCTAGTTCACAAGGATAAAAAGACTGCACGGAGGTCTCATTATTAAAAGTAAAAGTACTTTATTTAATGAAGAACATCAGACGTTGCCTCTTTAAGAATATTATTTCTTTATTACTGAACCACACTGTAGCTTTTCTTCTATTGCTTTGGTCTACTGACAATGCATTCAAGTCGACCGTATAAAAACCTCGCACCCTCACACTGCAGACGCTCCGATTTAATAACCTGTATTTCATTGTATTGGGATTCTCATCGGCTTTGTTTTTATTTACATCCACACCTCTCTCCCCAGCGTTCCTCTCCTCTCTATCTTTCTATCATTTTCTCGTAGTTTCTTTTTGTGGAAGGCGACAGTTTTTCCCCAGAGCGTTGGGTCAGCCGAGCCGAGGCGGTGTCTGGGAGAAAAGAGGTGACAGGATGTTGATGAGGAATCTCCACCAACCCCCCTGACGCCGAGGCCCAGAGAGTTCTGACTGTGTGCAGTAATGAAGCGCCCGCCAAGGTCTTCTCTGCTCACACACACACAAAAAGTGGTGTGGCTTTACTCAAATAACAAACCTGCTGAGTGACTGCACAGTCGTCAATACACTAGACATTTTCCCATTGACTTCAATGAAATATCTCCCTCTATAGACACCTTATTCTGCAGCAGATGGTTCAGAAGCGTCTCTCCCTTACAGTTTATTTAACCTTTGGAAACTTTGGCTACATTTCGCTTCTTACAAATTCTATAACTTTTCACAACTTCAACACTTCTGAGAACATATCCCAGTGTGCTTCACTGCTTACACAAGTTGAAGTGATCAGCTCCAACAGTTCAGCATTTCCACCACACACCTTTGAGTCCTGGGGTTGCTGGTTCAATGCCTCATACTTTGACACCTAATATATATAATATATAAGAATTGTGGCACAAGTTTAATACTGTTACCAAAATGAGTGCTCGTCTTAACCCTTGAAGACCTAAGGGCAATTTTAGTACATTTCTCC
Organism: Odontamblyopus rebecca; assembly: GCA_030686955.1. Taxonomy (NCBI): domain Eukaryota; kingdom Metazoa; phylum Chordata; class Actinopteri; order Gobiiformes; family Gobiidae; genus Odontamblyopus; species Odontamblyopus rebecca. The sequence goes on from CM060658.1 coordinate 32,989,253, forward strand.
TTTTTCTTAATTTTGCTTTTAAAACTGCCCCTTTTACCCTATAATGAAGTGTTCTACATCCTTTTGTTCAGTACAGTTATTTATATAACACTCTTCACACTCTTTTATACAAAACACACAGCAAACAGGTATCAACTTTTTGGACATAAAAATGCTTACCATAATTTAGGGCCTTAGCTACAAAAATGAAAAATATCAAGTCTGTAAGTAAAATATCCTTATTGCCCTAAAAAGAAAAAAAGTGTAATCGTCAATTACTTTTCTGGTGCCGGTCTTGGAAAAAGCTTCTGTAAAGTCCAAGGCCAGAGCCACAGCACTTCTGCATTTCCATGGCGTTTATTACATTTGTATTTGTTCATTTTGAGCGAAATAAACCTTTCAAATAAAAATAGAAAGGGATGTGCAATTCCGCAGACCAAGATGCGTAATTTGCCATTTATTTGAGAATTAACTCCACTTAGAGCGTCTTTTTCACTCGTTATAAACACACACAGTCAGAGGAGTCGACCATCTTGACTCACTTCACTCTTTGGCAAAGTTTGGGTCGATCAAAATGGACAGAGCACATCAGTTTGGCAGAAAACAAAGTTCCTATTGGACACTCGATTTGCACACGTCATCACGCAGCGTGAGTGTGACGTAGGATAAAGCCGCAGAAATGTACAGAAACCTCTATGTCTGCACTTTCAGAGGGAAAAAAGTAAGTTTTTATCTTTTACTGTTAGAAAGTTATGCGTGGTTATAGAAAACATATTCCTTGGTATGTCTTCGAGGGTTAAAGGGATAGTTTAGGTTTTTTGACATGAATCTGTATGTCCCCATCAGCAGTGTCGTGCATCAACCCTGACTTACCTCCCGACAGCGTCTGGTGACATGAGTTCTTCCCCGGTTTCGGTGCTGTTGAAAGTGTCCAGTAAGTTGGCTGGGGTCACAAAAATAAAGTTTCTTTTTTTTTTTCTTTTCAAAACAGTATGTGTTCAAAAGAGTGATACATTTGCATCACAAGACATGAACCACGAAAAAGTCTGACCTCATAATTGCGTGGTACTATTTTCTCTCCGGTCGTATCACTCCGCGCTGCCGCCAGGTGAAGCCGCTCCTGTTTCAATGTGTTTACTGCTCAAAAAGTTCACGACAACATGTGTAACTATGACACCGACAATGAAGACATTACCTTTAGCACAGAGCCAAGGGGAGATCTTTATGAACCCGAATATACTGATGCCCAAATTCACCAGATGGAGTCAGAACGGGTAGAGAGAGAGAGAGGAGGGACAGAGTCGGACAAGCTGAAGCTGGATTTTTGTTGTTCCAGCCTGGAAAATCACAAGTCCGCACCATTTTTACATATATTCTTATATAGCTTATACAAGCTTACTTATCGCTGTAGCTCTCACCTTAGCTCTCTCGCGTCACAGCGGTGATCAAAAGTCTGAGCATGTAAACACTGTCGAACTACTGAAAAAAGTGTTGGAGTCGTGCAAGGCTTCACCTGGCAGCAGCCCGGTGATATGAGCGTAGAGAAAATAGTACCAAGCGATTATGAGGCCTGACCTTTTCATGGTTCACGTTTCAGCAGCAGCTTTCATCATACAGATTCGTGTCAAAAATCCCAAATGATCCCTTTATGAGCACACGCATGAATGATACACTAGTACTGCAAAGAGGTGCATATTGGAGGCACTGCTTATAATGTTATTGAATGAATGACATTTAAAACATGACCAGTCTGATTTATGTCTCTGTATGTGACCTGTCCTAAAACATAAAGTCTCCCACACAAAACATGCTCAGTGTACCCATCGTATATCCTCCACACTGTGAGCGTCATACATTTTAAACAGGCGTGATGCCCTGAGAGCAGCTCACAATATAAACTGTTCTTCAGCCAAGGGTCAGTGAGAGGACGCACACGTGATCATTTAGCTCTCTTCATTTCATATTACATATGTATGCCTTTGTATTTTACTGAGCTACTTATTCTCGCCAAGTAGTTTATTTTGTGGTTTGAGAGTGATCATGTTTTTATGAATGACCTTGACAGAATATAGCGTCAGTTTTATGTTCTTATTTTTATAGCACTTTTCCTCCTCCAAGGCTCAAAACGCGTTACATCAAGGAACCACTCGACAATTCACACGCACTTTCATACACCAGTGTATGCAGACACTGTGGGCAAGATGAGTTAAGTGTCTTGCCCAGGGATACAACAACAGTTTTCATCTGTGGGATATTAAGAAGCCCATAGTCTGTAGCCCAAACTGTGCTGTTTCATATATGCAGGTGTGGGTTTGCTCTTTTTTGGCCTCCATTAAAAATTTAAGTTAGAAGTTAGATTTCCTTTTGCATATTTACTCTTAGAATATTACACTTCTTTGCCTGAGGAATGGTTCGGGGGCGAGGAGCGAGAGCCAGAGAATAGCCGCAGGTGTGGGCCTGGGCTGTACAAGTGTCTAATCTGAGCTGCTTCAGTGCTTTGTCCCTCTTGAGCTCCTGTACCCGGTGGACTAGATCTCTTCCAATCCCCCAGACCTGCTGATGGAGAGAGGGGATTTCAGCTAGACTTCTTTTACTCATCCCTTTTGCTCATTTCCTCACTCTGTCTGCACCATCTGGATAAGAACCAGCAGCTGACAGTTATTTGAGGACAGGGACATTTTGGTAATTCATTGTAGACAAAGCATTAGGGGATAATAAAGACACTATCCTCTACAGCTACGTTCATTAAAGTGGAGTCACGTGGTTACCCTATATCAGCTTTTGCTCAATTCGAAAGTCCTGTAAAAAGTATACATTACTATTTTAAAGGTCTTATATAACACAAAATTGACTCTTGTGAGCTTTAAGCCATTTTATAATACTGATACCTTGTCAGAAACAGACCTGGAGTTTTGTTTTGTTTCATTCATTCATTCAGTTGAGTAATCTCTTTGAATTAGTCTACATCTCCAAAGCTCAAAATCCTCTCTTCCACCTTGTGACATCATGAAGCTGCAGTTTTCCAGCAGCTACTTTTACATTTTGTTTCATGGAGAATGGAAATGCCAACTCTGAAATCATCCAAGTGATTCTAGTGAAGGTGCAGGAGCGGAGCACTTTCATTACAACACGACATCACAAGGTAGAACCGAGTGTTTTCTGTCTGAGAGAAGAATCCAGCCTAAATATGCAGGGTTATAGAGGTAGATCAGAAAATAGCTTAGCACAAGCTCTTTTAAAGTTGGGCCTACACTATGTAACTGTGCGTGCAGATGTAACGCTTTGGAAGGAATGTTCATCTGTATTGTATTAAACTTATACACATCAGGCCTAGTATAAAGTGGTGTGTGCGTGAGTGATGGTGGTGGTCGGGCCAATGGTGCAGATTGGCGTCTCACTTCCGTCAGTTTGTCCCAGGGCAGATGCGGCAACAATAGTAGTTTACCACCACCAATGTGGAGTGACTGAATAATGCTCTGTAAAGCATCTTTGAGTGTCCAGAAAAGCACTATATAAAACTGATGCATTCTCTGTATCCATGGAGGCAGGTACTAGACAGGCTGGCGCCACCTAGTGCCTCTTGACTTGCTTTCCCAGTGGAGTTAAATGAGTCAAAGACAGAGGACGTGTTTATCTGTGGGGACAGTAAAGCCGACCTTACCTTTAACAACATAAGACAGAACTACACCCAGGGCCGGCCCCCCCATTAGGCAACATAGGCAAATGCTAAGGGCGCCGCCGCTCCACTAGGGGGCGCCGAGCGCAAAAATCGACGATGGGGGATAAAATCCTCCACTGTCTAAAACATCGTCACTATGAACAGAATGAAAGTAAATCAGCAATAAAACCAGTAAACAACGCCTCCCTGCACCGTTAAAGAGTTTATGTTGTTAAACTTGTCATTTAAAAATACTGCGTTGCCCCTTTGAAGTTTGGTCGTGTTTTTTGTTGTTGTTGCTGGACATGCTTCAAACAGCCAAGCTGGCGATACTGGCTTGGCAAAGCCTGATCCCATTAGATCTCAGAAGCTAAGCAGGGCCGGGCCTGGTTAGTACTTGGATGGGAGACCACTGGGAATTCCAGGTGCCACAGGGGGGCGCCAGTCACAAAAAACTGGTGTTGTGTCCTTAGGCAAGACACTTCACCCACATTGCCTAGTGTGAAAGTGATGTGTGCATGGCAGGACTCCCTTGAAAAAGAGATTAGTGATCTCAATGGGACTTTCCTGGGTAAATAAAGGTTAAAAAAAAAGCTGTAGCTAGAGCGAGGAGCTGAAACAACGTCACTTGTTGGACTATGTCAAAACGTCCCAAACTGTCTGGTGCTCAGAGTAGGGGAAAAAAGGAAAGATGAGGAGGAACAACGCAACAAAGACAGAGGTAATGTTCCAGTAAAGATGATGCCATGATTGTTTTCCTGTTGCAGAAAGAATATTAAATTTGAGAGTCATTGACTATTAGCATGTCATATAAGCCAGTCAATAAATAGCTAGCGTTAACTGCATCAGTTTATAGAAGCAGAGACTTTTTTATAGCAGTATCAGACTGACTTTGATAGAATGGCAAAGCTATAACGGAAACGAATAATGTAATTGCCTCCTCCTTAGCTTCCTCAGGTAAAAAGGTCTATAGCAATACTGTAGATCTAGATTATTCACCAGGTGCCACTTGTTATGTTGTTCTGTATTTGACACCTGGTTAGCTAAACATTACTGTGTGTTTTTGTTGTGTTAAACTTTCTATCAGTGTACTCATGCAATAAGCTTACTATATGGATATACTAACAATACTTAACTCTTTCTCTTTACTCTAGGATCCGTATTGATTATTTTAGTTCCACTGTAATGATATAATAAGCCTACTAAAGCTTTTCAGAAACATCTATTGGCAGTATTTTTTTTTTTTTTGCAATCCAAGGGGCGCCGCCTGAAATCTTGCCTAGGGTGTCAAAATGGTTCGGGCCGGGCCTGACTACACCCATCGGTTAGACGTCTTTCAGGGAGCTTTTAATGGACAAATCATTTTTTCTCGCAGAGTTTAATCTAACTTTGCACAATTTTTCTGACACTAAGGAATAGACTCGATACTCAGTTCAGATTCTGATACTGCGGTGATGCTTAGAACATATAAAATGATCATAAAGTCATCTTCATCACTGAATCATCGTACTTTCTTTTATTTTACCACATCGCCTGCTATCTGTGTAATCCCTCAGTCACTACACAGGCACGCTTCATTTCTGTCCTTTGAATATGACTTTGAATTTGACTTTAAAAAATGATTATACGAACTACAAAAAAAGTTAAGAACTAAGAAAAAAGTGATTGTATTTCTGTTAGTATATGGAACAACCTGAACATCTCTAGTAGCCTTTCAAAAGGGATATAAAGCTTTAAGTTTTGTATAAAGCTCTGAAATGAATGAACGATGCACTTAATTTTGTTTGTTTGTTTTTATTTTTATTCATTATTTAAGTAAGTCGTACGTGAAACTGTAAATGCAAACTTGCTGTTCATACGCTGCTTTTCTATCTCGTTTTCTGTCCTTATTTATAAGGTTTTATTTCATTTTTTTTTAAGTGCTGCAAAATGACCAAATAAACTGCTACTATGACTTTTTTTTTTAGCTCAAATGAGTGATTTTAAAATGAAAAAAGCAAAAAAAAAAAAAAAATCATACACAGAACACCGACCACAAACGTGGAGCAGAGTCACCTGTTTAAATTACAATGTAAAAAGAAAACTAAAACTTGCATTTGTTTGATTTAGATTTTAAAATTTTGTGCAGTTGTTTTAGTCCACGTAGATCATTTTGCATAAAGAACAAAATCCTCTGAAATTATACATGACATGTACATTTATACATACATTTTCTCAAATTTCTGCAGTTCAAAAGGTTCAAATTTCATAATAATTCATCACAGTTCTGTAGTACCTCTGACCTCCATGGAACCAAATCATTTTTTCAGAAATCATGAGTTATTCTGCATGTTTTTTGTGTTAAAATGTCATGTGGTGCAACCGTGCATCATGTGGTGCGACAGCAGTATTTAACAGCAGTAATTAAAATAACATAAGTTTACTTGGGTGAGTGGTTTTCTTTAGGCATTTTTCTTCATTTTCTGCATTTTACAGGGTAGTAGTTTGTTCATTAAACACAAGCAGGTGACTGTCATATTGGACAGCAAAAGAAAATATCAATATGCATTAACAATCTAAAGAAATGCCAGCAATTTGTTTCTATACACTTCATATTACTCACAACTTAGATTAATATCCCAACCATGTTTTAGAAAATAAAACAATTTTAAGGTTATTCTCGGTCGCACCACATGACATTTTAACACTAAAATGCTTAATATAAATGTTAAACACACCTGAAACACCTGAAAAAGTTCAATAGAAATAAATATTTTTTATCTTTTAAAATTTGCCTGTTGAAAATCCTTATACATCATTGACCCATATATTCATTTTCGTTCTTTGCTCTCCGTCGTTATCCCTTCTTTTTAGGCTTTTTTGAATACAGATACTTCATTACCCATCATAAAACTTCATCTCTTTTGTGTTTAGCGCTGTATTTTCACCACCGCTGACAGTCCTGGCCCACTGCCTCGACATGACAATAGTCTAAGTATCTGTATATAAAGAAACAATGGCTGCTTTGGGAGGAGGACCAGAGCGTCGCAGAGGAACAGAGGTCGTTGTCTTTCAATAAATCAGGCCCACGCAGCAGCCGCCGTGATATGGACCAGAGGCTGTGGAGGGGCCATTATTTACCCCCCGTCAGTGCACCAGGCCTGGGGTAGGTCTCGGGACAGCGGAGGGTCACATCTAGCGACAAAAGCAGAGAAATGGGGAGCACAGTGAAACACAAGCACACATGAATAATAGACCCGAGATACCCGAATACAAGGCTGTGCATTTTTAATATGGTTGAGAAAATTCTGGAAAATTGTTGGGATTTATTAGAAGTCTTAAAAATGACTCTTCTGAGTTTTAAGTTGTGTTGTTGCCTCAAATGCAAACGCCACAACACAACAAAAATCCACAACACTACACTGCACAAAAGGATTTTCTAGCATAGTTAAACTGACTTGAATTAAGCAGATTCAACTTAAAGGGTAAATTTTAAGATTTTTTTTACTTAAGATGATTTTTTTTTACTTGTTTCAAGATATTCCATCCTGATACATCTTATCTAGATATTACAACTTATTCTAAGCACTTTTTATTTGAAATCAAGTCAGGTTATGCCTCTTTAACTTCCTTTTCAAAGATGAAAAATCTTGCCTTAAATACTTAAAACTAGTGTTTTCTGCTTAGAACAAGATTCGTATTTGGTCTTGTTTTAAGAAAACTTGGTAAGTGAAAATTTCTTACTGCACTGGCAGATAATTTCACTTAAAATAGAGCATTTTTACCTCAAAATTAGTATTTTTTTCTTATTTTTGATAGGCCTTTTTTGCAGTGTAGGGTGACTGGATTTTCAAAATAAAAAACTGAGACATCCCTGGTTTTGGTGGTAATAAAACATAATAAAATGCTGAAACGAGTAAATAATTATGGAAAATTGTTATGCAGAGACCATTCATGACTAACATGTGAGTCTGTATAGTCACATTTTATTTGTGTTTTGGACATTTTAAAGCAGCTTTTCTGTATTTTACCTGGACAAATGACAATTTATGCCTCACTTTACTGTTGGCAGGAATCAAATTGGTCAAAAATAGGGACGTCCGAGACATTTCTTGTACAAAACTGGGTCACTGGTTTTGGATGAATGTGCATGGACAGTCATCATCTGAGGGACTGTTGTTGCATTTTTTTGGTTTGCCTTATGGTCATTTTCAAGCATGGTTTCTATACTTTAGCTAAAAATAATGACAGTATATTCCCCTCTTGACTGTTGTTAGGGATCAAATTGGTCAGAAATGGGGACAACTGGGATATTTCTTGCATAAAACTGGGACAAATCACTGGTATTGCATAAAGGGCTCAAAACTGCGACTGTCCCGGGTAAATAGGGATGTCTGGTCACTCTACACAACACACCAAAAAAAGCCATAACGGAAGTGACTGTGGGACTCAATTTTCCGACCCGGCGGGGCTCATAACAAATACAAATGTCATAACACAACAAAAAGCCACAACACACCAATAAAAGCCATAACGGAAGTGACTGCGGGACTCTATTTTTCATCGGACTAAGTGAGGAGGATCAAGTGAGAAATTATTTACGAGGGTCAGACAGTGACATCAATCCTGGCCACAAAACAATTCTTCTTCTTCTTCTTCTTCTTCTTCTTCTTCTTCTTCTTCTTCTTCTTCTTCTTGCACATCAATATCCCCATTATGATGGTTTTTTTGAGTATTCCAGTTTCGTCATGGTGCATGTATACATAGATAGATTTTGTACTATGAATTGTGTGAATATTTGACTTTCTCCACAAATGTAGCTCAACTTAAAATGATTATCCAAGTTATCCTCACCTTTTTTAGTAATTCATATATTTATAATAATGTGTCAGTAATGTGTAGCTAGATCAGAGTCGTAGATGTTCTTATGCTCTTAACTGTGTAGTTTGTCTCCCACTGTTCCACTTATCCATCACTGACTGTGTTACAATCTCACAGAAAATTAGCAATCCTAATGCAATTACAAGAGTGCACAGTGTGATTAAACCGTGATATTCCCCGCTGGACGAGGCTGAGCTGTGATCCGGACCCTGCACTCTGACTGTGCGATGATAAAAGAAGGCACAAAACTCAAGAGACACTTATGGGCGAGTATTATTGGAAGAGTACAGACGTGATTTGAACTGGAATGAAGACAGGAGTTGTAGTAAATCTGTGGAAAAACATACAAAATTACACAACAGCTTGACAAACTTGATGCGATGTGCAGTCGTTTCATTAGCGGGCCAATTGTGTTTGTGATGGCGCTCTGAAAGGGGAGTGACAGCATGGAGAGGGCTGACTCAAACATTAAAAACAAAAGTGAAACTATTACATGTTTATACGCAGCTTTTATATGTTGCTTTTAGTGGATAGTGGATAATATGTTAGTGAGATATTAAAAATAACAAATATAAAATAGCCACAACTTAAATGTCATACCGGAGCTATTGGGAATGGTGAAAACAACCTGCAAAGGCCATATAAATCAGGACTAAACCAGGTCTAAACAAGGACTACACAAGAACTAAACCAGGAGGTGAAAGGACCGGCACAGAGCTCCGACTCCCATGGGGAGTCCTGGTTTAGTCCTGGTTTAGATCTGTTTAGTCCTGGTTTAGACCTGGTTCAGTCTTGGTTTCAGTCCTGGTATAGACCTGGTTTAGTCCTGGTTCAATCTTGTTCAGTTCTGGTCCAGTTCTGGTTTAGTCCTGGTTCAGTTCTGGTTTAGACCCATTTTAGTTCTGATTTAGTCATGGTTTTGTCCTGGTTTAGTCCTGGTTCAGTTCTGTATTAGTCCTGGTTTAGTCCTGTTTTAGTTCTGGTTTAGTCCTGGTTTAGACCTGGTTTAGTTCTGGTTTAGTCCTGGTTCAGTTCTGGTTTAGTCCTGGTTCAGTCCTGTTTTAGTCCTGGTTTAGTCCTGTTTTAGTCCTGGTTCAGTTCTGGTTTAGTCCTGGTTCAGTCCTGTTTTAGTCCTGGTTTAGTCCTGTTTTAGTCCTGGTTCAGTTCTGGTTTAGTCCTGGTTCAGTCCTGTTTTAGTCCTGGTTTAGTCCATATGTGGTGCAAAAGTCCAACATTTCAATCGATGTTTCTTTTGGGACATAAACTGAAGTTCTCACAGCTTCAGCTTCAGCAGGTGGAGGTGGTGGTGGAGGTGGTGGAGCTCCACGATATGGACGGAAGGCGTGTGGAAGAGGGAAAAAAAGCCTATGCCTAGATCACATAACATGATCCTGCATTATTTTGAGTAAAAAACATCAAATATTACAGATTTTGACTGACCTGGTGTCTTTTTCAGCTATAACATCTATATGACTCCTGTGTGGATTTCGGGGGTGGTCGATGACGTCATGAATCACTTACCCCCATTAAAAAAACCTCTACACCACTGGATATAAAGTTGATTTGTGTAAAATTCACAAAGGTTTATGCACATCAGGCTTTAAAGGGCTCTGATCTATATTATAATGTTGTTTCCTCATCAAAAACATACCAACATCCCAGTTTCTGCTCTCGTGTGGTGATACAGGAAGTGCTCCACTGTGCTTTTAAACCCCATACGCCTTCACCAGAATCATTTGGATCATTTGGACAGCTGTTAAAATGAAAATAATGAGCACTACATGACATCAGAAAGTGGAACAGAGCAAGTCTCAAACACGTTTTTGATGAGGTGATGACATTAAAGCTCATTTAAAGTTTCATTTTGACTGATATGGGACTTTCAAAACAGCCAACAGCTAAAACTGATCTAAAACCAGGGCTAAACCAGGTCTAAAACCAGGACTAAAATCAGGACTAAACCAGGACTAAACTAGAACTAAAATCAGGACTAAAATCATCTCTAAAACCAGGTGTAAACCAAGTCTAAAACCAGGACTAAATCAGGACTAAACCAGAACTAAAATCAGGACTACAATCAGGACTAAACCATGACTAAACTAGGACTAAACTAGGACTAAACCAGGACTAAACTAGGACTAAACCAGGACTAAAATCAGGTCTAAAACCAGGTCTAAACCAAGACTTAACTAGGACTAAACCAGGACTAAACTAGAACTAAAATCAGGACTAAAATCAGGACTAAACTAAGATTAAACCAAGACTAAACTAGAACTAAACCAGGACTAAACTAGAACTAAAATCAGGACTAAAATCATCTCTAAAACCAGGTGTAAACCAAGTCTAAAACCAGGACTAAATCAGGACTAAACCAGAACTAAAATCAGGACTAAAATCAGGACTAAACCATGACTAAACTAGGACTAAACTAGGACTAAACCAGGACTAAACTAGGACTAAACCAGGACTAAAATCAGGTCTAAAACCAGGTCTAAACCAAGACTTAACTAGGACTAAACCAGGACTAAATTAGAACTAAAATCAGGACTAAAATCAGGACTAAACTAAGATTAAACCAAGACTAAACTAGAACTAAACCAGGACTAAACTAGAACTAAAATCAGGACTAAAATCATCTCTAAAACCAGGTGTAAACCAAGTCTAAAACAAGGACTAAATCAGGACTAAACCAGAACTAAAATCAGGACTAAAGTCAGGACTAAACCATGACTAAACTAGGACTAAACTAGGACTAAACCAGGACTAAAATCAGGTCTAAAACCAGGTCTAAACCAAGACTTAACTAGGACTAAACCAGGACTAAACTAGAACTAAAATCAGGACTAAAATCAGGACTTAACTAAGATTAAACCAAGACTAAACTAGAACTAAACCAGGACTAAACCAGGACTAAAATCAAGACTAAAACCAGGTCTAAACCAAGACTTAACTAGGACTAAACCAGGACTAAACTAGAACTAAAATCAGGTCTAAACCTGAAACCAGGACTGAACAGAAAGCCTGAAACACGTTTTTGATGAGGTGATGACATTCTCACGTGGCTTAAAGCTCATAAAGTTTCATTTTGTGTGATATGGGACTTTCAAAACAGCATCGTACTCCACATAAAACTTATTTTCTGTCAAAATCATCAAAGTGACGCCCAGAATAAGGTGAAAATGCCCACACTAAACAGCGCACTAATTATATTTCCATAACACTCAATGTTTTCCGGCGAAGCGTTGGCACATTTTAGGCTGAGATTTTTTTTGTCGTATTTTTTTCCTCAGAATTTCCAGTCCCCGTGTGAAGGATTCTTGACACGTGCGTGGGCTGGGAACCTACTGTGCACTTCAATCAATCAGTCACAGTCTCGACACTGTAATGACTATGAAACATTAATAGAGCTGCATATTAATTGGATTTCTGGCAGACAAAAGTGAGCACGCCATTTGAGGTTTTCAATCCGCAACTCTGCCCCCACAGAAATGGAATATTAAGATGTGGAATAATTGAAAATCAAAAGAATATGACCAGGCCCGACACAGATTACAGGTGAGGATCCCTTTCTTTTGGTAGATTTCAGAAGTGGTTGCCAGGTTTGTAAATGGTTAAATAGGTAAGGAGGGAAAAAATAAAAATAAATAAAAATTACATACATATTACGATGTTTTCTGATCTGTTTTATGTTTCCTCATCACAAACAGACCTGGAGTTGTGTTTTATTTCATTTGCACATTTAACTCACAAATCCTGAATATTTAGGCTGAGGGAAACATTCTGTTCCACCTTGTGATGTCACGTGGTGATACAGGAAGTGCCCCAATGTGTTTCTAAACCAGGACTAAACCAGGACTAAAATCAGGACTAAAACCAGGTCTAAAACCAGGAATAAATCAGGACTAAACCAGGACTAAACCAGGACTAAACTAGGACTAAACCAGGACTAAATTAGGACTAAACTAGGACTAAACCAGGACTGTAGGTGTGAAAGTTGTGTGAGTGAGTGTTGGTGATGGTCGGAGGGACCGTTGGCGCCGCTTGGCTTGGCAGCCGCGCTCCGTCAGTCTGCCCCAGGGCAACTGTGGCTATAACAGTAGCTTACCACCACCGGGTATGGAGTGAATGAAGAATGCTCTGTAAAATGCTGTGTAAAGCACTTTGGGGACATGTGTCTGTGTAAAGCGCTATATAAATAAACCTTACCTTACCTTACCTAAACTAGGACTAAACCAGGACTAAACCAGGTCTAAAACCAGGACTAATCTAGGACTAAACCAGGACTAAAATCAGGACTAAAACCAGGTCTAAAACCAGGAATAAATCAGGACTAAACCAGGACTAAAATCAGGACTAAATCAGGACTAAACCAGGACTAAATCAGGACTAAACTAGGACTAAACCAGGACTTAATTAGGACTAAACTAGGACTAAACCAGGTCTAAACCAGGTCTAAACCAGGTCTAAAACCAGGACTAAATCAGGACTAATCTAGGACTAAACAGGACTAAAACCAGGTCTAAATCAGGTCTAAAACCAGGACTAAACCAGGACTAAAATCAGGACTAAAACCAGGTCTAAACCAGGGCTAAACTATAACTAAACTAGGACTAAATCAGGACTAAAATCAGGACTAAACCAAGTCTAAACTAGGTCTGCGTACACTGGTGTATGAATGAGTGTGAATAGGTGAGTGGTTCCTTGTTGTAAAGCACTTTAAGCGTCTTGAAGGTGGAAAAGCGCTAAATAAAGTCGGGACCATTTACCATTTTGAGTGATCCTGTCTTGTCCTGCATTTGAGGCTTGAGCGCACTGAAAATCCCACCTTAAAAAACCTGAAATAACGATATCGTATGCAATTATTTGTAAGTAATTACCAGAAAATATTTCACTAATGAATAAACTAAAGAACATGACCAAGGTTACAGTTTTGATAATGTCACTCACTCAGGTACTTGCAGACATCGTTGGAAGTTTTGAAGTGAAACTGTACAAAGTGAGAGCGAGTGCGACTTGTGCCTCTTGGTTCAGACTCTTTGTTGTTGCAGGTTCTTTGCCGCCGTGGCTCTTCCTCGAGGGAGGTGAAGGGAGGGTTGAAGTGAGGAGGTGAAGGGGATATGGAGCTGCTTTCAAACGGAGAGAAACGCAGCTACAGACGCTTCACCTTGACTGCGACAAGACCTGAGAGGCGAGACTAATAATGAGAGCACTAATGAGGCTGGGAGAGTCGCCTCAAATCCAGAACACACATCATTGGCAAATCTCCACGAGTTCAGATTGACGAGTGGTTTAGCCATTCAGGGAAACGCATAATCTGTCCATATCAAAACAAATTTGGTTGCTTATGAAGTGAAAATAAAGACAAAAAAAAATATCACAAAGGGGCTTTAAAAAAAATTGAAAAATGCAGAATTCTGCAGACTCAATGAGCCAAGCACTAAACTCTAAATGACAAGTGACCAGTGAGATTTTTCCTTTCAAGTGCATCAAAAAAAACAAAATCCATACAATATCCAAAGAGATCATTTTAGATTTGTGTGTGTATAAATATTTTTACCATTGCATACCATGTGTTAGAGCAGCTGGGAACAAAATACACTGCTTGGCCAAAAAAAAAAGTCGCCACCTGGATTTAACTAGGCAAACTGGTACGATTTTGCTGCAGTTGGTCAGATCCAGGTTCAGCAGCAGTGTGTGCTCAAAGAATGAGGTCAGCTGAGCCTGAATATACTGAATGACCAGGTTATTCCATCAGTGTTTTTTTTTTCCTTTCTTATGGCACGGGCATATTCCAAGATGACAATGAAAAGGATTCATCGGGTTCAAATTTGTGAAAAAGTGGTTCAGGGAGCAGGAGACATCATTTTCACACATGGATCAGCCACCACAGAGTCCAGACTTTAACCCCATTGAGGATCTTTGGGATGTGCTGGAGAAGACTCAATCATCATCAATGCCAGATATTGAAAAATGAATTCAGTACTGGATGGAATCAATCGAAACAATGCCACAGCGAATGCATTCATTTTTCACCAAGATCTTGCATCCATGTGTTATTGAATATGACAGCTTTAGTGAAGTAAAGGAACCTTTAGACTAAGCCCCCGTTTACACGTACATGGATATTTTTAAAAACAAATATTTCTCTTGCTCTGTTTTCCGAAATAACATCGTGCACACAGCATCGTTTTCAAAAAAGTTTCTGTTTACATGAACCCGCATAAATACGCTGTCAAGTGATGATGGCCTCACCCTCGATGTAAGTGTTCCAGGCATGTCCCACCGGGAGGAGACCCCGGGGAAGACCCAGGACATTCTGGGTCCGGGAAAGCCTCGTGGTCCCCCCTGAGGAGCCGCTGGAGGAAGTGTCTGGGGTGAAGGAAGTCTGGGAGTCCCTGCCATAGACCATATATAAAAGTGGACTAAGCGAGTGTGATGTCACAGTGTTCAACGCCACTCAAATGAGGCTCGCGATGCTCAGGGTTACAGGAGCAAATTTGGAGCCAGGCTCTATGTTATGAAGAGGATTTTTTGTTTGACAGGATTCATCTGAGAAATCCACCTTCTGACACTTTTCCAGTGTCCATCCTTTTAGCAGGTTGTGGGCCTTGGCAAATGCCACACAGTTTTTTAATTGCCTTTTGTTTAGTGCTGGTTTCTGTGCACTGATTCGACCATGGAGGCCATTTCAAGACAGAATTCTACAAACTGTTCTGGTTGACACAGGGACTTGAGGTGACCAGGCCTGGTGGAGCTCTGCTGCAGTGGAAAAGGGGCCTTGGATTTTCAAATCAAAAAATGGTCCTCCCGAGCAGTTGTCTTGCGAGGTCTGCCGGACCTGGGTTTGTCAAAAACATCTCCAGACTTTTCAGATTTTTTTCTTATTCTTTGTACTTGACGCTGAGACACATTGAAGGTGTCAGCCACCTCAGCAGTGGATCTGGTCTTCAGCCTCTTGATAATTAATGCTTTGGTCTAAGGGTGGATCTTAGGCATGTTATCAGAGGTCAAGTTACAGCTGATGTGAAGGTCTGGTGTGCTGGGGTTCTTTTTATACACACCCACTAACTGACTGATCAGTACCTGATCACAGGTGAGGCTGTAATCTAGGATTGGGTGCATCATATGACAAGGTGACAAGACTTTTGTCTTGCCAAAATCTGACCTGTCTGTGTTCATTAAATGATCAATCTTTCTTCAGTGAAGCAAATTGATTTTAGTATATTGAGCATAATTTGGGAGGGTTTTAGCTTTCATATGAGACATTTCTAAAACCAATCGATTAATTTAAAGTCAGGTTATAAGCTTTTGTTGGATAAGTGACAGGACTTTTGTCAGGGACCGTAGGTTGTCGGCTATTTTATATTTGTTATTTTTTTATCTCTCACATCGGGAGAAGTGGGTGGACGGCGTAGCCCTGCGTACCACGCCCACTACACCACTGATCACTTGACTAGCTTAGCTATTGTCTCAATATTGACACTTAGAGATGTTATATTTAAAGTTACATCCCAGTAAAAATCAAACCGTCCTGTCTGTCTGAACCAATTTTTCTTTTCTTTTTCCTACTGAGCATTTGGTGACCTGAACACAACATGAATTAAATTGCAGCACAAGGAGAGCAAATTTAACAGTAGCGAGTTGATTGATGAAATAGTTGTGTAGTATGTAGGCCGTACATGCTTACATACTTGTTATCCATCCTCTATTTAGAGTTCAAAGTGTAGAGTCATTTACTGCTGCATTTAACACATCACAGGTACTGGACACATGTGAAGAGACTAAATGAGAAAACTGCAATACTGCTCTGTCATCTCCTGCATCATTTGGGAATGTACAGGCCACTTTCTTTCCACACACACACACACACACACACACACACGCATGCATACACACACACACACACGCACTCACACACACACAAATTTTAAAAATCATAGGAAAACACTGATTCATGCACTGAAGGAGAAGCGCTGGGCTGAACAACTCCACACCAGAAGTCGGTCCTCAGTCCAGCTGCTCAGAATTTGTTAGTTGAGGAGAACATGAAGAGTGGAAAAGAGTGGAGTATCCTCATGACTATGCAGAATACACACACACGCACACGTACACACACACACAAGCACACACACACGTACACATACAAGCTTACACAAGCACATGTATACACATGCAAGCACATGCACACACACAAGTACACACATGCACTCGCACACACCCAAGCACATGCAAGCACATGCACACACACAAGCACACGCACACACATGCACACACCCAACCACACACACACATGCACACACATGCACAGACTTAACACAGGTACAGCGCGTGACAAATACACAGAGAAGCAAACAGTTTACTGGAAGAAGTGATGGACATTTTTCTTTCTTTTGTTAATTTTCTTGGGCTGCTTTTTCAGTGAATAGATGGAAGTTTATTAAGCCTTTTGCTTTAGTTTGATTGTACAGTAGAGTAATGGGACGACTAGAACTGTTTTCTGTTTTACAGATTGTAGTTTTCTAGGAAGATGTTAAAAAGTGGACAAGTGTTGTAACACTGCCAGTGACTTGAATAGTTTGAATCTGAAAACATTTTGGAAAAATGTGTGCGGTACACTTAAAAGGTTGGATTAAAATGAAAGAATGTGTTCATTATTTGAGAATACTCACATTTAGATTTCATTGTACTCTTTACATGTGAGTAACACTTTGAATATGTAAACATATAGATGTATAACAGTAGAAACAGTAGAAACATACTAAGAGAAAGTGTAAGTCCATTGTGTAAATCATCAGGTATTTAAGCAGCACTTTGACAGAGACAAAAGTAACAATCTCAAAGTGTGACACTTTAAATTCAATTAATAAATCTTAAAGGATTAAAGGAACAGCATGTAAGTTTGTGGAAAATGCTGGTACTGCAATCATGTATGAAATACTGCAGAGCAGAGTATCTCCTCCACCAGACAAGAGGTCACCAGGTAGGCTGCCGAAATCAGATAGATGAAGGGTGGAGCAACAGGCCAAAACACATAATATACACATAATGACAACTAAACATAAGATGAGGGCTGCAGTTTATATGGGAAAGGGAATATTCAGGCTGGATTACTGTTGTCAGTGATAAAAGTATTTAAACTTATCATGATTCCTCAATGTCTGTGACCAGTTCTTTTAACAGCTTTTTGAAAGAGACAATAGTAAGAATACATCCTAATGTAGTGTGACACTTTTAATTTAATAAATAAATCTTTGATTAAGTGATATAGAAGAAATTATTACATTAGTGGTTGCAGTTATTTCATTTTAAAGATTTTTTTAATTAAACTAGCCAATAATGTAATAACTAACCAATAATGTAATATGTTATTGCATCATTGCCATCAGGTATATCGTTTCAGACATTTTCTTACATTTTCTTACATTACTGGCAAGTTATTACATCATTGGTTTTATTACATTAAAAATTATTACATTATAGGCAGTTATTACATTGTTGGCCATTATTATATTATCGGCTGCTACATTCCTGTACACCTTTACATAACTTTTCATAAGAGCCACATACACACACACACACACACACACACACAGGCAGTTGAGATGAAAGCTGAGCAGATGTGGGGCCCTCCTCGGAGACAGATGGTGCACAGGTAATTAAGCACAAACCACTGTAGACCGGCCCACCCGAGATCCTCCTCTGGTGCAGCTCTGATTCTGCTAAAGGGATTCTTGTCAGAGAATATGGGTCCAGCAGAGCAACAGCCTTCACAGTGTTGTTCTGATACCATTTATTTGGGATCTGGTCCAATACTTGGCCTTAGAGTACTCACCGATACGATACCAGTCTGATACCGCATAGTGGGGAGAAGTGGACTAAAACTGCCTTCATGCAGAGTCTGAACTTTTGGGGTGAGACACTCTACATCAACCAATTAGGAACTATCCAGTGGTGTAGCGACGTCATTATCCAGAAGAAGGAGAAGAAAGAGAAAGACCCGGGAGTCACAAACACCAGAACAAGAAATCTGCAGCGTGTCTTTAGTGGAGTATAAATATATATACGCAAATGCACCGGCTCCAACTAGAGGCGTCCAGCACATTTTTCATCGCCTTAAGACTTCCTAATTTTATAACTGTTGAGGGACTATTTTCTCCTATGTCAGTCTGTTGCTGCCAAACGTTCGATCAGGAAATCCTTCAAATGCAACATTGGTTTTACTTCTAAAATTATTCTATCGACACAGACACATGGACAGTCTGGGGTTATAATTGATTTGCCTCGGGTGCACTGTGGAGTGGGTAAGACTGTTTTAGTGGCGGGACAACTATGGCCATTGATATGCCTAGCAGGAAATGAGGCCCTATGTCCAAAATTCTGAACTGTCCCTTTAATATTCAAAAATGGCAACTCTTTGATAAATAAATATGAAGTTATATTAGTCTTCTGTCTTTTCTGTTACAATAGGGCCTCAGAATAAATTAATAAATCAATTATTAAAGTAACTATTCCTTCCGCAAACAATGAAATATTAAAACATTGTAATTAGCTTTTTCATTTTGTTATCGTACAGCAAAGACTTATACATAGCGCCAGTTCACATTGCATAGTTATAATTGTTCCTTATAATGTACTGCACCTTGGAGATTGACCTCTTTAAACTATATCCACCTAGCTTTTATAGAACGCTCTTTTTACTTGTATTTCGATCTAAAAAAAACCCCAGCACAATAGCCAAGCATGTCCTCAGACTTCGTGACCGCACCTGTTAGAAAACCTGTCAAACCCTGAAGATAATTCCAGTGGCCTCAGAGAAACCAGCACAACAAAGTGACAGGCTAACCATGTGTTATAGTTGGCAGAGTTTCGGGACATAAACTTCCTGAAAAAGGTTTGAGAGTGTGGTACTTTCCATTTTGAGAAAGAAACGGCGTCGGAATGCTTGAGGAGGTGGAAGTGATCTTTTAATCCGTCATCACAGAGCCCAGGCACATTTATAGAACGATCTGAACTGTAACTTTTGGAACATATTGCATTGACATGAGCTGCTGATGTTTATTGCTGGATAGAAAAGGTAGCGTCTGGGAGGGTTTGTCAGTTTTTGAGTTAGAATAGAAAATAACTTTGGGTGTGAATGTTATTGGGGTTTATATTCAGTTTATTTGGCCCTGGTCAACAGGTTGTTTAAAGTTAAATTGTGAGCTGCGTGGGAGCATTGGACGACAGAAGGCGAACGCCGGGCGAGTTACGCCACGATCTGCCAATGGATCGTGGATGCCTGGGATAAAGTATCAGGCTCGCTTAATGTGCCTTATAATGCGATGCGCTTTAGGTATGAAAATACCCGTTCATTGATCTAGCGCCTTATAGTCCAGTGTGCCTTATGGTCCGAAAAGTACGGCTATGTTTTTTCTGTGGTTATAGATTCTCAATGGAGGCATCAAGATTATGAACGGCACAAATACACAAGTCTCACAATACGATATTGTCACGGTACCAACCTCACGGTACAATATTTATTGTGATATCGTGGAAAAGCTCACGATATGGCAGGGAGGCTCACGATATTATGATATTCTACATAATAACAAGACTGACATTGCAAAATGCTTTGACCAGTCATTTGGTACAACATTTATTGTCATTAAGGATGTAACGATATCCAAATCTCTCTGTACGATATTCTCACCACATACATCTCACCATAGCAGAATTACTGCAATATTTTGTGTGAATGTGCTACTTTTTCCTCGAAAAATGCCTTCACAAGACTTAATCCAAAGAATGAAGATTTCAAAGTGCTTAGAACAGTTATTTCTTCATGTATTCTGCACTGAAATGGAGCAAAGGATCATGGTCTATGTAGTTCCCTCTGTTTTTTTTTAGCTATTTCTGCATCAGAACTATTCAAAGAGACTTGTTATTCGATATATTGTGATGGTCCACGATATTATTGTGCGACTTTGATGATA
Source organism: Odontamblyopus rebecca (assembly GCA_030686955.1). NCBI lineage: Eukaryota > Metazoa > Chordata > Actinopteri > Gobiiformes > Gobiidae > Odontamblyopus > Odontamblyopus rebecca. The sequence continues at coordinate 33,009,722 of CM060658.1, forward strand.
TTTCGGTTATTGTTACATCCCTAGTGAAAACACAATGTGCTCTAACTAGTGCGAAATTTTGTTATTTAAATTTTTGCTGACATTTTTAGAACAATTGAAAGATGAAATGTAGTGATTTTGAAAAAAGAACTGATCGGATTTTAAGTGATTTAACTGATTTCTTAGTTTTTCTGTTTTTTGTGTATTTGCTTTGCTCAAAGTTGGGATGCTAACTGAAATTAAATTAAATGTGCTAAAAAATTAAGTCTCAAACCATAAAGAAAAGTGGAAAAATCAGACACAACCTGCATTTCACAACAAAAAGAACAGTCAGAATTTCAAACCAGCATTAACCAAACCAAGATAACTATTTAACTGCATTATAGCATTACAGTTTAAATTATTATCTCCAATTGTTGAGATATTCTTCAGGTGGAGTCTCATATATTAACTCACTGAACATTTAAATCAGATCTGCAGTCAATAACTTTTACTAATTCGTATAAAAGAAACTTCTAGTAAATGCCTTTAAAAGAAGACTAAATGATATGGTAATGTATGGACAGTAATTGCCAAAGTTTTTAATGTTTTTGTATGTAAAACTATCCAACTTTTAAATTGGTTAGGCAAGGTGTAATTTTTGAGTAATTTAAGCAGAATCAGTTTCACTAACAGTGACCAGCGCTTGGGATTGTGGCAGGATCTAATCAATATGCATTCATTTGGTCTGGAAGCTGCATTTAGACGATGACCCCAGTTATGAGCCTCGATTCCAGTCCATCTTTCACCTTTACTTTGCACCAATCTTTCAAAACACAACAGTAAATACGTAAAAGGGTTACTGAACTACTCATTTTATGCAAAGCAGTACACAGACTCTGCATATTCAGGCAGAATCATGAGAATCATTTAGATGATTTCAGCCCCAGAATTGCCCATCTCTACTGCACAGCAAAAAGCTTGGCCAGAATTTAAGATATAAACACTTAAATTCATCAGAAAATGACTTAAAAGTAGTGAAATTATCTGTCCATGCCGCAAGATCATTTTACTCGACAAGTTATTTTAAAATGATCTACCTCTAGACAAGAATGAAGTAGTCTCTGGTCAGTGTTCACGGGCTGGAAATAAGTTTATGGATGCTGAATTTGAGATAAACGTACTTGAGGATCAAGCAAATCTGTATCCCTGAATCTAAAAACAAGTGAAGTGTTGCAGGGGAAAACTGTGGTAAATGGATTGTAGCTTCTTTTTTAAATGTATTGCCTAAATTTACGATTTTCTGACAAGTTGAGTTGTGGAAGAAATATCTGTGACAAATTTAAGATTCTACAACCGGGAGTGTACCTATGTTCCCTCAGCCCTGTTCCCTCAGTCCTATGTTCCCTCCCAGATCAGTGAAATTTGCAGTGTGGACTAAAGGTGCGTATAACAGAACTGTTCACTTGAAAACTAATGCTTCGTGACATCACAAGGTGGAACAGAGGATTGTGAGCTTTGGAGAGGACAGACTAATAATAAGGGATTACTCAAACATGTGTGAATGAAACAAAACACAACTTTGGGTATGTTTTTGGTGAGGTAGCAACATTATAACATGGGTTCTACACTATATGAGCCTCATTTCCATTCTATCGCTCACCTTTCTTGAACCAATCTTTCAAAACACACCACTTGATATCAAGATGGTTTGGGAGAGTCAGGAGGGTGTGTTGCATGTACCAGTAGAATATTACCAGTTACCATGGTGACACAGTGCAAACATTGTGTATTCAAGAATAAATGGATTTAAACCATAGATCTTCAATACGAGATGGAAAACAATTGGCTCATGCTTGCTGTTTGTGACTTTAAAGAGATTTGTTTAACAGCACAAATCAGTTCGCCTGTTGTGTTTCCAGCTAAATCATTTCTTTGTGCTCAGATAGCGCTAAAACAAAGCTCAGACTAAAGTCCAAGTTGAGTAATGGTGCTCCAGTTAGCTTCATGTTGACGTCATCGGCTGCAAACCAAACTATCAGTGTGCCTGTGTCTTTTTCCATTGTCGTTATCCCCAAAACGACCTCTCCACCACCTCTCACCATCTCTGCAGAGTGACAGAATACCCATAATTCCCTCTGCTCCAGCATGCCCAGATTGATCGCCCCCTCCTGGATGTCCTGTCTTCTTTTATATAGGTGAACCCAAATGAATTCTCCAAGGCCGGTGCTGATATTGCGCTAACTGGAGCTGTACAGAAAGACGTCTATAAAAAGTTTGGAGCCTCGTGGGGCTGGCTGACCGTCCGCAGATGAGACGCTCGGGTCAAAGTAATAAGGAGCAGATGTTTATGGAGAACTGGGCAGAGTGGAGTTTTATAGAGCCACATGATCACCTGCCTGACTCCTGTTTATCAGTCATCATCACCCTGGGGAGGAGTGGAGGGACTGCAAAATCATTAAGGGCTCAAATTAGTGTCACCAGACTTCCCTATTTACCCGGGGACAGTCCCGGTTTTGAGCTCCCCTGTCCCAGCAGATTTATCCAAAACCACTAATTTGTTCCAGTTTTATACAAGAAATGTCTCAGGTGTCCCTATTTTTGACCAATTTGATCCCTGCCAAAAGTAAAGAGAGGCATAAATTGTCCCTTGTTTAGGTAAAATATAGGCAAGCTGCTTTAAAATGACAACAACACAAAGAAAATGTTACTATACTGACTCACATTAGTGCTGAATGCAAAAGAACAGTTTTCCTTAATTATGCACTCGTTTCAGTTTTATTATTGCCAACTACCAAAAACTTTGGTTGTGAAACTTTTGCAAGGAGAAATCGTCAAATGCTCAGATATATCATTGGATTTAAAGGTGCTGTATTGCACAAAACTGACACTTGTACGCTCTAGGACATTGTAGGCGCTATTTGTTTATTTTGTCTATTTAAAGATTAGTTTATTTTTGTTTGTCAATTAGTTTACTCATTTAGTTTTGTTAAAAGGACAGTTCAGAATATTGGACATATGGCCTGACTTCCTCGTGAGCCAGAGTGTTGGATATGTGTGGAGACACTTTTTAAAAATTCCATCCAGTTCTTGTATTTGGAGAGGTTGCTGGTGCTAGGCTAGTGCATGTCAATGGCCATAGTTGTCCTGCCACTAAAAACAGTCTTACCCACTCCACAGTGCACCCGAGGCAAAACTATTAGAACTCCAGACTGTCCATGTGAATGTCTGTGTGAATGTTGAGGAACTGTTTTCTCATATATCAGTCCGCCGGTGCCAAACTTTCTATCAGAAAGTACAACTCGCTGCTGCTGCTCAGACATAAATCCTTCAAATGCAAGGTTGGTTTGACTTCTAAAATTATTCTATCAACACAAAGTTGTTTTAGAGACTAACTGTTTTAGAGAAGAACTCTAAATATGCAGTACAGTGGTCCCTTGTTTATCGCCACGGTTACTTTATAAATGTGTGTTCACACCAGACATGACGGGCACAAACAACGCAAATGGTTTACATGTTAACCCTATGTAAAGGAGCGTTGATGCGCAAATACATTTCTGCTGCACGAATGAAGCGAATTGGCCAAAGCGATTTACGTGTTTGGAGCGACACAAAGTGGCGAATTGAGCGAGGAGTGAGTGAGGAACAACTGTCTGTTGTTTTAGGCGAATATAATATTTTTAACAGGTAATATGGTGATCTAAACATATGTTAGCAGTTAATACCAAATAGAAGCGTAATACCTTATCTTTAATGATCCTATCTTACACAAAATTTACTCTAATGAGCTCCAAAGCTTAAAATTCTCTGTTCCACCTTGTGATGTCACATTGGTTTTCAAGTTAACAGATACCTTTTACCTTTAATTTTCTTTTTACCCATCCATCCATCCATCCATCTTCTCCCGCTTAATCCGGCTGGGTACTCATAGCACCTGACCCCCCCTATGAACCCCTCTGCAGGTGGTGAACCCACAGGAGGGTGGACATTATGGTCCTTGATGTTAGTTCATAGGGGTGCGGGCATGTTTTAGGTTGATGGGGGAAACCGGAGTACCCGGAGGAAACCCATCCAGACACGGGGAGGAACATGCAAACTCCACACAACCTTCTTGCTGTGAGGCCTGAGTGTTGCCACTCAGCCACCGTGCCGCCATGAATAAATATTGTAAGCCAATTTGATTGTTTTAACGAGAAAATAAAGGACTATGACAACCATAACATTCATGTTTTTGTATATTCTATTACTTACCTTTCTATTTTATTTTGGCTTTACATTACATTTATATACTTTTTTCACATCTTGCTATCTTTTTGCTACGTATATAGAGTTAATTATTACCATTTGTGATGTGTGAGCTCTTGTGTACAAATAATTTCCCTTGTGGATCAGTAAAATTTCTCTACGTCTACGTTCAGCAGAGATTGGCAACTCCAGGACATAAATCATCCAGATGTTTCTAGTGAAGGTGTATGGAGTGGTTAAGGAGCACCTCCTGTATTGCCACATGACATCACAACATCTAAATATGCCAAATATGCCGTATGGAATGAGTGAATGTGTGAATGAAACAAAACAAAACTCCATGTAAGTTTTTTATTAGGAAACATTATAACATAGATCAGAAAGTAGTGAAACATCTTGTACGCCCTTTACGGATAGCAGAAAGCTGAAAACAAAACCCAAAGCCATCTACGTCTAACAGCCTGTGTATCCGTGGCCACATGACTGGGTTCTGTGCCCAACATGGAGCTAGTGTGATGGACTGAGCATGGTGCCTCCTTCTGCTCGGGCCAAATGAGCTGTGTGTCTGGGGACAGTCTGAGGAGGGGTCAGTGCCTTTAAGACAACTACCCATTCCTCTGACAGACTAATACAGGCTGACAGCTTTATTGCTCTGTCCCATCCTTGAACGCGCCGGGGTCGTGCAGTCAGTCAGGTAGTCGGGCCGGGCCACGTGCATCGTGGGAGGAAGGGGAGGATGCTTCAGATGGGTTTATACGTCCCAGAGGAAATCAGATATTCACCAGTTAACAGCTTTTACTCAGAAAAAGCGAATCAACTCAATCAGAAAGTGTCATTCTCATCTTCGCGAGTTTAATTCTCAGCGTCAGCAATGTTGTGAATGCCTCGTATTCTTTGACCTCATTATTTATCTTCATTAAAGATGCTATATTACGCAAAATTGACTCTTGTGAGCTTTAAGCCATGTTATAATGTTGTTACCTACTTGAAAACATACCTGGAGTTGTGTTTTGTTTCATTTGTGCATGTTTTCAAGTTAGCAGCTACTTTTTACCTTTTGTTCAGTAGAGATCGGCAATTCCAGGGAAGAAATTATCCAAATAAAGGCACAACACATCAAAAAAGCACAACACACCAAAAAAGGCACAACACACCAAAAAAGGCATAACACACCAAAAAAAAGCTACAATACCAAAAAGGCACAACACACAAAAAAGGCACAACACACCAAAAAAAGATACAATGCACCAAAGAAAGGCACAACACACCAAAAACGGGACAACACACCAAAACTAAAAGGCATAACATGTCAAAAAGGCACAACACACCAATAAAAAGCCACAACATACCAAAAAAGGCACAACAGACCAAAAAAGCCCCAACACACCAAAAAAGCCACAACACACTCAAAAAGGCACAACACACCAAAAAGCACAGCACATCAAAAAAGTCACAACACACCAAAAAGAAGGTACAACACACCAAAAAAGGCACAACACACCAAAAAATAAAACGCATAACATGTCATAAAAGGCACAACACACCAATAAAAAGCCACAACACACCAAAAAAGCCACAATACTAAAAAATGTACAACACACCAAAAAAGGGTATAACACATCAAAAAAGGCACAACACACCAAAAAAGGCATAATACACCAAAAAAGGCACAACACACCAAAAAAGGCCTCAACAGACCAAAAAAAGGCTCAACACATAAAAAAGGCTCAACACACCAAAAAAGGCATAACACATCAAAAAAAAGGCACAACACATCAAAAAAGGCACAACACACCAAAAAAGGCACAACACACCAAAAAAAGCCACAATACCAAAAAAGGCACAACACACCAAAAAGGGTATAACACATCAAAAAGGCACAACACACCAAAAAGGCCTCAACAGACCAAAAAAGTCTCAACACATAAAAAGGCTCATCAAAAAAAGGCACAATACCAAAAAAGGTACAACACATAAAAAGAACAACACACCAAAAAAGGCACAACATGCCAAAAAAGGCACAACACACCAAAAAAAAGCCACAATACCAAAAAAGGTACAACACACCAAAAAAGGCTACAACACACCAAAAAAGGCACAACACACCAAACAAACCACAACACACCAAAAAAAGCCACAATACCAAAAAAAGGTACAACACATAAAAAAGAACAACACACCCAAAAAAAGCCCCAACACACCAAAAAAGGCACGACGCACCAAAAAAACAAGAGGCATGGATGGACACAGAGATGCAACATACAAACTCGGGATATAGCAAAAATAAAGACTTTACTCCTCACCTCCCATAAAGTGCTACATTTAAACTGCAGCATCTCATTCCCATTACTGATAGAAATTGTCCTCCTCAAATAATGACACAAAACTGCACTATTAATCCAGTTTGAGGTGTTCTTTGAAAGTAAAAAGGTGAAAGTTGATCCTCATGTTGATCCTCTGTTTACGTCCACACAGCGCACAGATCGAGGTGAAGCTGCAGATTAGTGATACTGACTCTACTTCCTGTGGACTTTATTACCACTCTTTTGTGCTTTAAAAAATCATGGATCTGAAGTATTGCACCACATTTCACAAATAATAATAACACCGTTTTGACTTGTATCTAAACTAGAGGTGCAGAGCTCTGATCTTTTGAACACGTCAGAGTCTCAGAGCGAGTGGTTTTATTGTAGACAGGAGACAGAATTACGCTCACAACTGTATAGCCTGTTTTATGCAGACAGATCCTGCTGTAGTCTTTGCGATCGGAGATTTTAAGATAATTTAAGACCAGTCCTGTAGTGTGTAGCGGCCTTTATGGACTGTTGGAGTAATGGACAGAATCTTACAGTTTACAGGAGGGTTTGAGATCGCTAAATTACTCATGTGTGGATGACATCTAAAACTTCTTCAGGAATGTTTTGGATGAGGGAATGTTAATGATCAAAAAGTCACTCCAAACTATTCAGTGACCACATCTTCTCACTACATAACTTATGATTACTGATTACTTTTTTACATTTCTTTAAAACTCACAATTTTATAATTACAGAACAATAGACGAGCCAGTCACGACACAATATCAAAACGTAACCGCCAGCGTTGCACAACTTTGCATAGACTTTTGGAGGTTGATTAAAGTTGCCCTAAAACATGTCTTTTTAAGTAGTGTTTAAAATGCTAATGCAGTCCATAAAGAGGAGAGCTCCTAAAGCAACGATCAGCAGATGTCATGTTGCCTTCACCGTAGACAAATGTTTACATCAGAGGTAGACTATAACACTTAATGTCACTAAATGTTGTCCACAATGCTCGAGAAGACACTCCCTTTGTTTTTATTAAGTGAGTGGCCTAACTGTTTTCCAATAGAAAGCCATAATAAACAGTGGACGTGAACATAACACAGTCCTCAGGATGATATACAAATTGCTCTAATAAAAAGTGTTGCAATTGAAGTATTCCTGCAGGGACTAAACTCTTAAAATGCGTGCGGAATGGGGCATTAAAAGTGCTATATGGAGTCATCAAGCAACTTTTCAAGGTCAGAGAAAACATATGTGATGGAAGTTTATATTGTGGAAAGATTTCTCTCAATCTGTCTTGAGTAAATGAATGTGATTTCTACCTGAGACCCCGACCCATCATTAGAGCCCCACAGGAAAATAGCAATTATGATTGATTAAATTAAAATAGCGATTATTTTATTTTCAGAAACACATTTGGTCTTGTAACTCAAACTCATTTGGTTTGGTAGTTAAAGACAGTGTTAGGCTATGTTTACACGGAAATGGTCTGAAGCAAAAGTGCAAAAGTGTGTTTTCGTTCTCACTCTTATTCCACTTTTACACAAGCGTTTTGGGTGGGGAATTCTGCGTGCACATGGAGCCGCAAAACTTGCAGTTTGCCGATGTAGTCTGCACGCCCAGTGGGAGCACCACCAAGACTAAATGTCTGCGTATAACCCTTTTGCCTCTCGACTTTCTCTTCTCCAGCGTCAGTTCAAAACAACATGGTGAAGCGTAATAACACCACCAATTTCATGTGGACGGACGAGAAGGTTGAACTATTGCTCAACCTTACGTTAAATTATAAAACCAACAAGGCACTTGAAAATGCTCTGCCATGTTTGTTTTTTTCCTGAAATGACTTGTGCTTGTGACGTAATCTCTATGCCACAGCCACGCAAATGCAGTTTTCCATTTTCAACGGTTTACACAGCGACAACAGGGTGGAGCGTTTTCAAGATTTCCAATCTGGAGGGCATTTTCAGATTTTTTCAACCCCTCAAAACGCCATTGCCGTCCACTCATTACCTTTGTTGTATAAAAGGCCCCTTAGAAAGACTCTTCAATGTAAACACTTCTGTTCCCTTTTGCCTAATCAGGAAGTGACAAATGCAATGAATATGGATGCAAATCAGACCAAGCACATCTGGCCACACTTCAGTAGGAGTGACCTTCCCACTTTGAAATGTTTCGTATGTCCTATGGTCATCCATCCATCCATCCAATCGGCGTGTAAGTCCACATAGTCTTTTATTTTCAGAAGCTCTGATCGTTCATACACCAGCGCAGAGTGTGTGGTTCTCATAAAAACAGTTGAAAACATCCATCCATCCATCTTCTCCCGCTTTATCCGGCTGGGTCGCGGGGCATTTTGCCCAATACTCATAGCACCTGACCCCCCTATGAACCCCTCTGCAGGTGGTGAGCTCACAGGAGGGTGGACAACATGGTCCTTGATGTAAGTTCATAGGAGCACCCGGAGAAAACCCATCCAGACACGGGGAGGAAGATGCAAACTCCACAAAGAAAGGCCCGGGCAACCCGGGATCGAACCCGCAACCTTCTTGCCGTGCCGCCCAGTTGAAAACAGGTTAAAACAAATCAAGGTGGGGAGTGCCAGACGAGGACCAGGCATCCCGGCGCCACCTTTTTTTCCCAGTCTTTCTCAGTTGTTTTTATAAGTTGATGTTTAAACATACATTTTTTTGTGTAATAGCGTAATAGGAGTAGCAGATACTGGCACACAAGCCTAGAGCGCCCCCTCATGGCTGTCAATGTGAAAATAACGTACATATGAAATTTTATATTTGAATATATAAGTCCTGAGTATAAGTCGCAGGACCACCTGAACCATGAAAAAATACATTATCATCAAAATATACAGAATTCTTTCCACAACATAGTATATAAAACAGTTTGAGGTTAGTTTTAAAAAGGCCTTTTTTATGCTGAATTGACTTGATGTTATGGTTTAAACATGTGGGATTAAACTAGTGTTGTAAATTTAGGCCATGATCTACTCCAGAACCAAAACGCTCTACTCCACCCATAGACGGTGCGTATAAATGCACAGAGCCAACGCTGCTGTCAGATTCATCAGTGGTCATGACATTTGCAAAAGAGCTCACACAAAATCCAGGGAGGAATATGTTTTAATGTTGTTTCCTCCTCACAAACAAACCTGGAGTTGTGAAGAAAGATGGCAGAGGCCCTGATGAAGACTTGTAAGTAGCCGAAACACGTGTGTTCATTAATAAACACACCGCAAATCTGAGTGCCCCGGTCATCGTCTTTCTTCTTAACAAGAATTCAAGCCCTCTGGTCTGATGAGCACCTGTATGTACATGTTTTGATCCAGCGCAGTGCTCCAGTATCGTTATTTTTTATACCTGGAGTTGTGTTTTGTTTCATTCATGTTTAACACACAAACTCTGCATATTTAGGCTGTGGTCTCTCTCAAATAGAAAACACTAATACAGTTCATTTCAGTTCAGGTTTATTTTTATTGCACATTTAAAATAGCTTCAGTTGACCAAAGTGCTTGACATAAACGTTAACAAAGACAGAAGAAACATATAAACAGATAGAACAGTAGAACAGTATTCGACCACCTCTAGCAAGGGACTTTAGCTTCAAACGTGCCGGAGTTCCCCTTTAGCAGCCACCTTTTTCCTTTAGTTCAGTAGAAATGTGCAATTCCAGGGCTGAAACCATTTACCGTATTTTCTGGACTATAAGCCGCTACTTTTTTCCCAGGCTTTGAACCATGCGGCTTTTACAAAGGTGCCGCTATTCTGTGGATTTTTCTTCCATCGCTAGGGGTGCTCTAACCGGAATTTCAAAATCAAGATAGACGGAAAATGAATGCAAAGAAGAATACGCTACTTTTTATTTAGCAGATATAACACACACAACAAATTACTAACTGGTAATTATTTTCAAATCCTCACCCCTTCATCATGAAAAGCACACAAAGGAGTTTGTATGATGCAAGTTTTAAATTGAAGGCCATCGATCTTGCTCCAGGAAGGAAACCGTGCTGTAAAGCCCTGCACTCCCGCGGGACCCACGGGACCCAACACAAAACAGTGCGGTGTGGGACATATTCTGAAAGCTTATTGTGGGCGCGGGTGGGAGCGCGACTGCACGATGCGGGAGCGGTACAGAAGAATGCAGGAGCGGGACTGAACATTCTGTCCCGCACAGACCTCTACCGTGCTGCTGCACGTAAGCTTGGGTCAATGGTTTCAGCGAAGATGATTCAAGTGACTTGTGGTTTCACTGCACAGGAGAAATGAAGGTAATCAATTACCGGTTCTTTTCTGTTTTTGACCTCGTTTTAATCAGCACAGTTGCTGCCGTGTTAAAAGGCACTGTTCAGGAAGAATCTGTTTAGGTACATAAATGTACATTTACAGTACAAAATTGTTCTGTATATGCAGTAATTATCTCATTTTTCAACATAGATATCAGCAGCTTATAGCCCAGTTTTGGCTTGTATATACTTAAAAAATATAATAAAAGTAAAATATAAAATAAAGTGCATGTGGCTTATATACCGGTGCGCTCTATAGCCCGGAAAATAGGCAAGGCAAGTTTATTTGTATAGCACAATTCGTACACAAAGTAATTCAAAGTGCTTTACAGAATAAGAAATACATTAAAATCACAATACAAACAAACTAAACCTAAATCATCATCATAAAATTTTAAAATAGAGATACAACATTAAATTAGAGAGAATTAGAGAGAAGAGTAGAGTGCGGAATGGAAAATTAAAACCTTAAAACCTTTCAGTCATATGCACAGCTAAACAGAACTGTTTTTAGCCTGGATTTAAACAGAGTCAGAGTAGAGGCCTGTCTCACATGTTCAGGGAGAATGTTCCAGGGTTTAGCTGAGTCTGAAATGCTGACTCCCCGAATTTAGTCCTGACTCTAGGCACCAGCAGGAGGCCAGTCCCTGAGGTCCTCAGAGTGCGAGATGGTTTATATGGCACTAACATGTCACACATGTACTTTGGAGCTAGGCCATGGAGAGACTTGTACACAAGCAGTGCTGCTTTAAAGTCTATTCTCTGAGCCACAGGAAGCCAGTGCAGAGACCTGAGCACAGGACTTTCGAGGTTCAAGTCAGGACCTGAGCTGCAGCGTTCTGAATGTACTGTAGCTGTTTTACAGCTCGCTTGGAGAGGCCAATGAGCAGGCCCTTACAGTAAAGCCTGCTGGAGACAAATGCATGGATAAGTCTCCCCAAGTCTGCTTTAGCCAGTAGACCTTTGATTTTTGCTATGTTTTTTAGATGGTAAAAGGCTGCAGATGTTATTGATTTGATGTGGCTGTTAAAGTTCAAGTCTGAGTTCATTATTACCCCTAGATTTCTAGCCTGATTTGAAGGTTTTAGAGAGAGACTGGAGGTAACTGCTGACACTGTCTCTTCGTTTCTGTGGGCCAAAGACTATGACTTCTGTCTTGTCTGAGTTTAGATGGAGAAAGTTGTTTTGCACCCACACACTGATCTGTTGCAGTGGCAGAGTGAGTCCACTGGTCCATAGTCTCCTGCTGCCAGTGAGACATAGATCTGATCTGAGTAGTTGTGGTAGGACACATTATTGCTGCGTATTAACTGGCCTAAAGGCAGCATGTAGAGATTGAACAAAAGGGGGCCCAGGATCGACCCCTGGCGCACCCCACAGGTCAGGGCCATGTGATCTGAACAAAATACTTCCTGTCTTCTAGATAGGACTTGAACCAGTTTAGTGCAGTGCCAGAGATGCCCACCCATTGCTCTAGTCTCTGTAAGAGGATCCCATGATCCTCCCAACATTGTCAACAATGTCAAAAGCAGCACTCAGATCTAACAGGATCAACACTGAGACTTTTCCTGCATCAGTGTTCAGGCGGATGTCATTTGTCACCTTGATCAGAGCAGTCTCAGTGCTGTGGTGGGCTCTAAAACCTGACTGGAAAACATCAAAGGAGTTGTTTATTTGGAGAAAGTTCGTAAGCTGTTGGTAAACAGCTTTTTCAAGGACCTTCCCAAAAAACGGCAGATTTGAGATGGGTCGAAAATTGTTCAGTACTGTGGCATCAAGACTGCTCTTCTTTAGGAGAAGCTTAATGACCGCAGTTTTCAAAGCTCTTGGGAATGTTCCAGATTGAAGTGACATGTTAACTATGTGAGTGAGTGGTGACAGTAAAACTGTGGAAGACAGACTTTAGAAATCTAGTGGGTAACACATCGAGGCAGCATGTAGATGAACTCAGACTGGTGACAATCTCTAAGACAGTTTTGTCAGTTACAGGTGCAAAGTGACTCAGCTCTAAGTGTCTCTGTGGCTGTGTGATTGTTATCTGCGTTGTGGAATTGATGGCATTTTTGATGCCCTGAACCTTGTCAAGAATACTGCAAACTCATTGCACTTAGATGTGGAAATCAGTTCTAACAGCGGTGGAGCTGGAGGGTTTGTTAATCTGTTCACTGTTGCAAACAGGACACGAGAGCTGTTACTGCAAAATACAGTAATTAATTCTGGTGAAAGTGTATGGCGCATGTGTCAAACATGCGGCCCGGGGCCAGATCCGGCCCTCCAAGACCTTTAATCTGGCCCTCGGCTGATTTTTTCTATTAAAATACTTAAAATTTTCTGATTTTTCTGTTAATTTTCTGCACCGTTTAGCATAGCAGCGTCTCCGGCGTTTCTGTACATGGCGACTCCCACCAGAGCAGCACAAATGAAGACTTTCCTCTTTCCAAACGCTCTTAAAGGACGATCGTTTTGACTGTCGACCGTGACCCTCATCAGCAAAATGTCAAAAAATAAGAAAAGCAGATGCTGAGTTCAGGATTTCCCAAGAAAAATAGTCTAATTCTTATTTGTTGACAGAGGTGAATGGGAAATCTGTGCTCAGTGTGTTTGGAACAAGTGGCGTTGCTCGAGGAATATAATCTTAAACACCACTACGAGACACGGAGAAAAATACAATAACTTGAAGAGAGAACTGAGTTTTCTGATCCGGCCCTTTTGGGATCAAAGTAGGTTGCATACGGCCCCCGGACCAAAATGAGTTTGACACCCCTGGTGTATGGAGTTTAAATACACAGTGGACTGAGTGTTTTCTGTTTGAGAGAAGAACTAAAGCTTAAATATGCAGACAAAACACAACTCTAGGTCTGTTTTTGATGAGGAAACATTATAATATCAGTAAATAGTGTAATATGAGCCCTGTTTTGGATCACAAAATCAGCACGACTTCTTTGGTTTTTGCCACTGATCGGAAGAGACATGATTTAGCAATAGGAAAACAGCAAAGTCACTACGGGCACGGGCAATTAAACAAGCAAACGAGCCAGACCGGAGCCCTGATTTTCAACTTCACAGCATCGACTGAAGCCGGACGAGGAGTGAAGAAGGCAGAAGAAAAACGTACACATTTACAGCGGCCTGAGCTGAGACCCAAATGTCTATTATAAAGTGAAATGAACTGGTCCTGGATGAATGCTACAGAGCTAAATTGACTTTGGGAGTACAGATTGAGTTGGAGGACAGGATGTGCTCCGAACATCCACTCACTTTCTATTAATTCCACTCACACTATCCACATTTGAATGCAGGTTATTAGGCAGAGAGTTTGATCACAACCCTCAATTACAAGATAATAGACAAGGAGCAGCCTGTGTTAGTCATTTAAATGTTGCGCAGTTTATCAAATGTTTTTAAAGGAGTTTTTCCGAACTTTTTCAGGACATGTTGAAGGTGTTTGTGATTTGATTTTTTTCCATGGAGATTTTATTGCTTTGTCCAAAATGCTCCACACTATTAATTATTAAAGGGACAGTTTGGAATTTTGGACACAGGGCCTCATTTCCTCATGAGTCAGAGTATTGAAGACGTGTGGAGACACTTTTTAAATATTCCATCCAGTCCTCATATTTGCAGAGGTTGCTGGTGTTAGGCTAGTGCATGTCAATGGCCATAGTTGTCCTGCCCCTAAAAAACAGTCTTACCCACTCCACAGTGCACCCGAGGTGAAACTATTATAACTCCAGACTGTCGATGTGAATGTTTGTGTTGAAAGTGTCACCACACGTCTCCAACACTCTGGCTCACCAGGAAATGAGGCCCTATGTCAAAAACTCTGAACTGCCCCTTTAAATGTATCATTAAACATGAGCAGGGCCACCTTTCCATACAGCTGATGTGTAACTTGGCTTGGTGGTGTCACTTTTTTGTTGGAGATACATTTACATGCAATACTGTGGAGCATTTTGGAGATGACGGACTCTACAACAGAAAAGTTACACAGTGCACTGAAACTAAAGTTGAGTGGAGCTAGAAACTAAATCAGCTACATCTTTTGTTTTACTCTATAATGCAGTGTTTGAATAACATTGTCTGCCATTCTTAGGCCCCGTCCACACTAGTACATATTCGAGCCATTTTTGTTGCAGATACAGTCTTCGTCCACATTAATCCGATGGAAAACGGCTCTGCAGACGGAACGATCTGGATATGCCAGCTCCCACATATTCACCTAGTACGGATCTGATCCGGCGCTGTGTGGATGCCTGAAAATGCTGAAAATGCTGATACACTGACTAGCTGCTGTCCTTATTGGACCGCGTCACTGTGACTTGCGCCTTCCTGATTCGCTAGGTTTGTGGCATCGGGCATGTGACGCTATTGCGGAAAAGTTTAGACAAACCCGAGACAAATGCGACACAGCGTCGGCCCACAAAAATAATGTTTTCGCGCTTGCATCTTCCTCGGCCCTCCTGTGGGCTCACCACCCGCAGAGGGGTTCATAGGGGGGGTCAGGTGCTATGAGTATTGGGCAGCAAGCTGCCCCCGCGACCCAGCCAGATTAAGCGGGAGAAGATGGATGGATGGATCTTCCTCGGCTCACAATCGGCTGCTGCAACTTCCATAGAACTACGGCAACTTCAGACACGGTGCTCCGCTCCTTGTTTTTACCGCCCACATGGTGTCGTGACATCATGGTGACACCAGTCTAGTCATATGACTTGTGTTTTTGGCAATCCAGACATGATGTGTGTGGATGTAAATCATTTACAATACGCTGATACGGTGATACAGTGATTCGTTAGTCCTTTGTGGCAAACCTTTGTGGTAAAAAAATTTACAAAAATGTATGTGTCTTGGCTCCAGTGACCAAGTACACCAGGCAGGAGGGGCGGAGTTCGAGGGTGGAGGATACCTGTTAGACCAATCACACTGTTCCTTATACCTCCAGACCCCAACCCTCCTTCTCACTCACTCATTTTACTCCTCCAGCTATTGCCCAGTGGTTTTGGGGTTTCGAGAGTTTAGCTGTTTAGTCCTACTTTAAGTTACTTTCATATATGTGTACAAAATATGTCCCATCTTAATCTTATATATATCAGATTTTGTGAATTAAAGGAGCGTTAACAATACATTTGTACATAATGTCTAGTAGATGTAGAAAACCGGAGTGCCTGGAAGAAATCCAGTGCGCTCAGTGGTTTTGCCTCATAACAAGTCGTGGGTTTGATTCCCCAGGGTACATGGGGCCTAGAGAGCATTTATATAGTTACGCCTTCCATAAGGTTTATGGCATTTTCACTGGCAAGGACTGCAGCTTCAGAATATAAGAGTGCTTCTTCATGTATTATGGATGAAGAGGACTATCCTGGTAGACAAAGTGATACTCGAAGGTCGATTTCTAAGAAGACGATCGTCTGTCGGGCTGTGAATCCCCCTCAAACCTGAAAGATAGAAGGAAAACAGAGAGATAAAGGGGAAAAATGGGATGGATACATATGTATAAATAAATTAAAATAGCTCCTTAGTGTTTCATCATCCAAGTTTTACGATCTCATACTTTACTAAACTGTTTTTCTCTGCACTTTCATTCATTTGACAGAGCAGCTCCACTCTGACTTGTATCATATAAAATATAAATGTACACATTACCAACTGCAGAGTAGTGTTTGATGAAAATGTTCAAAAATGTTGAAATAGCAAATACATCAACACTACTTTTGTGCTGTGATATGTAATGTGTCCTTGAAAATCAAACAAAACGTTATCTCGCAGCGTAAATCTGTATGTAGTCTCCACGTATATTCACAGTCTGAGCTCTTCTGTGTGAAATCCTTTTGCTGTTGGAAATTTGGTCCTCGCAAAATAAAGTTGTTTTTTTCCCCTGATATTTGAGTTTTTATATTGAAAGAGATGATGTTATGACCAAAGTCCTTAACCGCATGAGAACAGTCCTGTAGTGGTGAAAAAACAAGGTGAGTCCATTGATGATGTGTGTTTGTGAATGAGAAGCTGTGCCAAGTGTTCTGAGAAAGAGCCTGAGAACTGAGTGACCTGATGAGAAATGTTCCTGATGACGTGGCCACCTGTGTCCCTGTTCATGTACAGCAGGGGTCACCAAACTTTTTCTCTGGGGGCCACATTATCGCCTCGACTGTGATGGGGGGCCGGGTCAGTAAATGACAAGACATGCTGCATGTTTTTTCTCTGTGATGTAATTTTACAAATATATAACAAATTAAAAGAGCATTCATATTTCATATTTATAGCATTTAAAATTAGTATATTTACCGCATCAGTGTGAACTGTGGGCTTGCTTCTGGCTGGTGAGAAGTTCAATGTCTGGTTGCAGTCTAGTGGTAGCTAGTCTCAAGGTCTGATGCAAGTGTTCATCTGTGAGTCTGTTCCTTGTTGGATTCTTGGTTTGCTTCATGTGGGAAAAGGTTTGCTCACAGATGTAGGTGCTACCAAAAACTGTGGACATCTTCATGGCATGCTGTTTGATATTTGGGTAGGTCCCCTCGGGAAGTGCGGCATAGAACTCAATGAGACTATCAGGATTGAACGTGTCTTTAAGGACATCACAATTCTGCAACTCTGCTAGTTCAAACTGAAGAGAGGGAAGGGCATCATTTATGTCGGCAGCAAAGGGGTTCTGGAACAAGCGTATTTCTTTGCCGCTGGTATGAAGCTCGCGGAACCGCGCATTGAACTCTCTCTGCAGCATTTCCAGCGCATCCTTGCACTTTTCGACAGGGAACGGGACAGCTGGTTTCTCTGCGCAGTAGCTTTGGGTCGCAGGGAGATGAGTGAAGTCCAGCTTTTGGACCTGTCGCACAAGCAGCACTAGTTTGACTTCGAATGCTTTGATGTGGGAATACATGTCACTGATAAGCTTCTCTTTGCCTTGGAGCTGCACGTTAAGGTGGTTCAACATTTCAGTCACATCAGTTAAAAATGCAAGGTCCCATTTCCATTCTGGCTCGGTCAGCTCGCGTATCGTTTCACCTTTAGACTGGAGGAATGTGTTGATTTCGGGCAGCAGGTCGTAGAAACGGCGCAACACTTTGCCTCGACTTAACCATCGGATTTCTGTGTAGTACAACACATCCTCGTAAGCAGACTCAAGCTCGGCGAGAAAAGCCTGGAACTGCCTGTGTTTCAGCGCATTTTTACGGATATAGTTGACACAGTGCACAACCACCTTCATGACAGACGCCCACTTCAAAACTTTGCAGCATAGTGCTTGCTGGTGAATCAGACAGTGGACTTGAAGTGGGGGTGAGACCTGCGTTCCTCAAATTCGCTGTTCAAGCGCCCTACTAGCCCTCTTGTCGTGCCAACCATACTAGGCGCGCCATCGGTAGTGATACTGGCCAATTTAGACCAGTGTAGACCAAACTCTTCCATCGTTTTGCACACTTGGACAAAAATGTCCTCTCCTGTTGTAGTACCTTTGAGACTTTTTAGTGCTGCCAGCTCCTCAAACACTTCAAAGTGTGCGCTAACTCCACGAATAAAAATTAGCAGCTGTGCGGTGTCCTGCACATCATTGCTCTCATCCATGGCCAAAGCAAAAAACTCAAATTCTGACGCTTTCTTTTTCAGCTGGTCATACACGTTGTCCCCCCATTTCTTCGATTCGCCTGGTCATAGTAGATGCAGAGAGACTCCACCGTGTTGAGGGCATCCTTCTTGTCGGGACACACCTCCTCGGCCACAACAAGCATCACATCTTTAACAAATTCCCCATCAGTAAACGGCTTTCCATGGGTAGCTAGCAAGTGAGCTACCTTATAGCCAGCTCCGGACAGCTGCCTGGTTGATCTGGGTTTGACGATGGAATAGATGCCGTTGAGCTGCCAGTTCACCTTTCATTCTCCGAATCCTGTCTTCTCTCGCTTGCCCTCGCAAACCAGCATACTCTTTGTGGCGGGTTTCGTAGTGGCGACGCAGATTATATTCTTGGAAGACCGCCACACTTTCTTTACATATCAGACAAATTCCACGGTCCTTACTCTGAATAAAAAAATAATCGGTTGTCCACTTTTCTTTGAAAATTCGCACTCTCTGTCAACTTTTCGTACTTTGCCATTTTGTTGTCCTTAACTGACTGCACTGACGAACATTTGGTGGCACATTCAAGGCGTCATATAATTAATTAAATATAAATACTTCATATAAATATACCGGTAATTTAAAGAAAATCAACAAAATACATCATGCAGATGTGTTATTATTTGCCAAAAAGTAATTTTAAAAAATATGCTATGACAACTTTTGAATATTGCCTCATGGGGCCGGTTCAAGTGGTGGGGGACAGAGGGGCTGGGGGGCCGGTCAAAGGGGCGTGGAGGGCCGGAGCCGGCCCCCGGGCCGTAGTTTGATGACCCCTGATGTACAGGTTTGAATCACATCACCAAATTAAGCCGAATTAAGCTTAAAAAAATGAGTGAAACAACTAAAAGAAAAAAGTAATATTCAAACATCACCAAAATTCTCTGTACTTAAAGGGATAGTTGGGTTTTTTGACATGAATCTGTATGTCCCCATCAGTCATTCTTTCCCGGTTTCGGTGCTGACGAAAGTAGTGATGAAAATTAAGTGTTTTTTCTTGAAAAGTCATAAATTTGCATCACAAAGCCATTGTCCATGAAAAAGTCAGACGTCATAATCGCTTGGTACTATTTTCTCTACACTCATATCACTGCGTGCTGCTGCCAGATAAAGCCGCACGTGTTTCACTGTGGTTCCTGCTCGGAAATGTGACTTGTAAAGTTGTAGGGAGTATTATCTTTTACATAAAGGTAACTTATGTAAAAGATAATAAGGTATTATCTGTTACATAAGGTGAGTTGTTGTACAGTTGTAGGGAGTATTATCAGTTACATAAGCGTGAGTTGTTGTACAGTTGTAGGGTGTATGGGATGAATGCGGTCATGTCATGTATGTATACAGTATATTACTGCGAATCCAACACTTTTTTCACTTTACGTGCTCAGACTGTTGACTGCCGTGATGCGAGAGAGCGAACGTGAGAACTACAGCGATGAGTATTTAATCTTTTATAAGCTATATAAGAATATATATAAAAAATGGACTTGTGATTATCCAGGCTGGAACAACAAAAATCTGTCCGAATCTCTGCACATATTTCACTGTTTTCCTGTCACGGACATTGCTCTGAGGCATGATGAGATCCCACTACTGGCAGCAGGAGCTCTCCACCTCTGTCGGTATTACTTCACACTTAAAACAAGTGCACCACCATTTGTCGGTCACCCGGTCTCTCTCGGCTCCAGCTGTGGCTCCAGCTTCTCTGTCCCTCCTCTCTCTCTCTCTGCCCGTTCTGACTCCATCTGGTGAATTTGGGCATCAGTATATTCGAGTTCATAAAGATCTCCCCTTGGCTCTGTGCTAAAGGCCATGTCTTCATCGTCGGTGTCGTAGTCACACATGTGGTCATAAACTTTCCGAGTTGTAAACACAGTGAAACAGGTGCTGCTTCACTTGGCGGCAGCCTGAGAGAAAAAAGTACCAAGTGATTATGAGGTCTGACTGTTTCATGGTTCACGTTTTGTAACGCAAATGTGTCACTCTTTTGAACACATATTGTTTTGAGAAGAGAAACGCTTTATTTTCGTGACCCCAGCCAACTTGCCGGACACTTTCATCAGCACCAAAACCGGGCAAGAACTCGGCTCACCAGACGCTGTTGGGAGGTAAGTCAGTGTTGATGCACGACACTGCTGACGGGGGCATACAGATTCATGTCATAAAACCTAAACTATCCCTTTAAGCCAGCACAGATGCTTCTGTGACAGTGGCTGCTAAATATCAGGTTCACATACTTCCATTGTACATATTTTTATATCTTTTATAAAAATAGCCCTTTAAATTGCCTCTAAATATATCTCACAATAGCCCTGTGTAATTCGTGTATACTACTGTGACACTAAACACAGTCAAGCAGGACCGACTGAAATAAACATGCAGACAGAGCAGTGTTTGTGAGCGGAGGAGTTTACAGTTCCTGGTGAGAGAAGCCGGGTTTGTGTTTGGGAAATTTGGAACCACAAGAGACTGAACAAAGTGGAGCGAGTTTAAGTCTTGAAAGATTGTCTGACGCACAAATGTGGGATTCAGCAGCGTTGGAGTCCCCTGCTGTGGCTCTGTACTACGCAGTGTAACAGAAAACAAAAGTGAAGGCCGAGAATGACAAATAATGTACCATTAAATCTATAGACAAGGAGGGTTTGAAGGAGGGCAGTGTGAGGCAAGAGTTATGCAAAGGATATGCAAAGCTATTTTTGAGTCAGCGTTATAGCAGTTTTAAAGGAGACTTATTATGCAAAATGTCTTTGAAAGAGCTTTTATTACACTGTTTTTCTTTTTAAATCTATGTTATAATGTTGTTTCCTCATCACAAACATACCTGGACTTGTGTTTTGTTTCATTTGCATGTTTAACACACAAATCCTGCATATTTAGTTCTTCTCTCAAACACTCTTGCACCTTGTGATGTCATGTGGTAATATCAGTGCCCCACTGTGTTTTTAAACTCAATACACCTTCACTAGAATCATTTGGATGATTTCTGCCCTGGAGCAACTGAACTAAAGGTACAAAAAGTATCTTGAAAACTTGAAAACTACCACTGCATCACATTTTTACAGTATTTCACCCCTTGGTCCTACCACTTTCCCCTACCCCTCGGTTTTGCACATTTATGTGTAGTGGGGGTAGGGGTGTCTCAGTTACTATTACTGCAGAGGGGCAGGAAAAAGTGGTCAGGCTATATACCCCTCCAAACGAAGATTTTTCAGAGGCACACTCCAAACAGGGCAATGGAATGGGAATTTTCTCAGAATGCCTTGCGAATCACCGGCAAGATCACTGCTACCACGACCAAAGAGACCAAAGAAGTTCACAAATTTTCTCCGTTATTTATGGTTTAAAATTGTTATAACCGCTGTATTGTCTTAATGTTCTTCCAGTGCGTAATGCTCATTTTCGTCATAAAATGGACACGAAAAGTTCGCGAGTGTTACGTTATTTGTGACTTGAGTGATCGGTTGATGCATGGAAATAAAGTTGTGAACGAATTGCAAGCATCTGTGCTGCACAGTTGTTATTTGGATATTGTAACCCAAGAAAACGAAAGCGATACCATTGGTTTAACCCTTAAGAAGCTCGGGTTTTGTTCTTTCCAATGGTATGCGTGTTATTCCACTCTCACAGTAAGCTTACATAAAAGTATCTGATGACGTATGTGATTGTTGAAGGGGTGTCCCAGTTCGTAGGGGTCGACTTTCAACCCCTACCCCTTGTTGCTCAGTTTCAAGGGGTAGGGGTAGAAATTAGAAATGGGATTGGACAGACTAATAATAAAGTGTTACTCAAGCATGTGTGAATGAAACAAAGCGCAACTCCGGGTATGTTTTTTATGAGGTAACAACATTAGAACATGACTAAAAGCGAAAAAAGAGTCAATTTTGCATAATATAGAACCTTTAAAGATGAGGTATGACACTTAATCAATCAGTTAACTGCTAATACGTATTATTTAGAGCAACATGTTTTCCTTTATTGTTTTGAAGAAGACAGCATATTAACATGCATTTTCATGTTCGTCTTTTACACTCTGAGACCCACCTCCGTTTGTTTCTCTTGTTAAGTCAGCCCCCTTCAGAGCGCTATCACAACATGATCAGCGCACTTCCCGCTAATGAAATGTAAACGCCGTGTGTTTGTTTCATGTGATCCTGACTAAAACGCTTGACAGCCCTCTGTGATTTGCTTTTTTCTGTATTTTACATTATCCGTCCAAGAAAACACCATGTTTATTGAGGCATTTTTATCTTTTTGTCTTCTTTTTCTCTGACGTGTGAGAGATACAGTGTTACATTCATACCAAACTCACTACAACTGTACAACAACTCACCCTTACGCAACAGATAATACTCCCTACAACTGTAGAACAACTCACCCTTACGCAACAGATAATACTCCCTACAACTTCACAACAACTCACCTTTATGTAACAGATAACTCTGTCCTGTCAATCATTATTTCATTTTTGCATTGTTTTTATATAGCTAAAATATATCTTTATTATCACAGTATATTTTATTTTGACTTGTACATTTACTTTTATATAAAAATGCCTTATTTGACACTAGTTTGTTGCTGTTTTTGCAACTTATTTAGAATTATTTTATATTTTTGCTTATTAATATATGTCATGATGTGTGAGCGACTGTCCAAATAATGTCCCTTGTGGATCAATAAAGTTTGTCTAAGTCTAAGTTTATTATAGCCGTAAGAAAAGAAAATGAAAATATTATAGGCCTTTAGGTCTATTGAATCGTAAATCCTCCAAATCAGGAAGGAATCATTTGCCTGAAACCTACAAATCCACAATCACCAAATTCACTCTGATCATTTTGTTGCTCAAATCTCATGCAAGATGCAAATTCCAATATAGCACAGAATATTTTAGGCTTTTCTTCCCAGTCCTCCAAAGAAAAGTGTTTAGTTAGGGCTGAGACAATGTCCTGAAAGTCGTAAAAAGGTGATTGGTTGAGAAATTGAGACGAAACGCTGTGATTGGCTGATATATATGAATAATATTGTCTTACTCTTCCAAAATCAACTTGTGTGGACTTGGTTATCAGTTTTTGTGTTGAATTTCATGAACTCTTTATTGCTCTGACAAAATATTCTGACACCAAAACTAAAATGCAAAAGCGCAAAAATGAATTAGTGACTCTCGGAGGAGCCCAGCCCCTCGCTTGCTCGGAGATTAGCATATTTTTGACTTGCAGAGTTGTGCGCGCTCCCAGCCCTCGCAAACCTGTTACCTCTGAGTGAATGCATGATTAGAGACCCAGAGCTCCCTAATGATCCGCCCTCTCTGCCGCTGATTACATTAGCATTAGCATGGGCTTGGTGCCGACTCAGCCCCAGTTTGCAGTTGGTGCATTCGCCGAGCTCATCAGGTAATAGTGAGATAACTAATAAGGAGTTTAACAGTAGGTTTGACTTGACAGTGTTGTCAGAGAGATGTACAACTCCTACCAAAGACATTCATAGCAAAGAAAAAGTTGGTGAGTGTCAATAATATTGCTCGTATTTTTCAAAATGATCACTGTGCAACATACAGTATCTTCTGGTTGACTTTGCATTGTCAAGAACCTATTTAAGTAGGTTTGGTTAGTGGCAGAGGTGGGGATTGGACTCCACTTGATCCTTGACTTGATAAAATAGACTAAGATTTGGGACTCGACTTGTCCCCATTTACCCGGGACAGTCGCAGTTTTGAGCCCTGTGTCCCATGTGCCATCAGATTTATCCAAAACCAGTGATTTGTCCCAGTTTAATACAAGAAATGTCCCTGGTGTTGCTATTTTTGACCAATCTGATCCCTGCCAACAGTAAAGAGAGGCATACATTACCATTTGTTTAGGTAAAATACAGAAAATCTGCTTAAAAACTATGAAAACACAAAGAAAATGTGACTATACTGACTATACTGTACTATACTTTATTCTTCCATTTAAAAATATATGAAAGCATTTTCCTCTTTACAGTCGATACATGTGGTGCTTCATTTTACAGGAACAAACTGGAACATGTCCCTCACACTTCTCCATTTGGTACTATGGATATAATTAACTGAAGTACAGTGATATGGTAATATACAAAATATCAAATGTCTCACAATAATATACAGTAATATACAGTAAAATAGAGGGAACTACAGAGAACATGATCCTTAAAATCCTAAAATTAAGCACTGTAATGATTTGCACTAAGGTCTTGTTAAGACATTTAAAAAAATAAAAAATAAAAAATATCCAATAATATACAATTTTTAAGTACAATTTAGTTTAAAAATTCATATAAATTACAAAATTACAAGCTGTATTTGGTACTTAGGGTTAAAAACTTGAAAGGGCTTAAAGCTCAGAGCAGAGGACTTGGACTCGACTAGGACTTGTAGGCCCCTGACTTGGGACTTGATTTGGACTTGAGGTCAAAGACTTGAGACTTACTTGAGACTTGTAACACAATGACTTGGTCCCACCTCTGGAACTTAGTGGTAACATTAAATGACTGGGGAACACTTTATAAAAATGACACATTAGCTAGTGTTTGAAAGCCTGAACAAATGCAATCTGTAATGAATATGGATGTAACAATACTCGAAATATGGTGATATCGTATCGTCAAAGGTCTCACAATAATATCGTGGACCATCACAACATATCTGCAACAGAGTTCTGTTGCAGAAATAGCTAAAAAAAAACAAAAAACAGAGGGATCTACATAGACCATGATCCTTTGCTCTGTTTCAGTGCAGATTACATGCAGAAATAACTGTTCTAAGCACTTTTACATCTTCATTCTTTGGATTAAGTCTTGTGAAGGCATTTTTAGAGGAAAAAGTAGCATACTCACAGTTTTGTGAGCCTCCACAAAATATTGCAATAAATATCGTACGGAGAGATGTATATGATGAAAATATCGTACAGAGAGATTTGGATATTGTTACATCCCTAATGACAATTAATGTTGTACCAAATGACAGGTCAAAGCATTTTATGTCAGTCTTGTTATTATGTAGAATATTGTAATATCATGAGCCTCCCCACCATATCGTGAGCTTTCCCACGATATCGCAATAAATATTGTACCATGAGGTTCAGACCGTGACTATATTGTATCATGAGACTCGGATATCATTAAACCCCTAGTATAGTATGAATAGTAGGCTGTCACGAATGATTCAGGTTTAGTAATAACTGCATAAAAAAGAATGAGTACACCATATAAAGGAGTGTGACGTCCCCCATAGCATTTGGCTTCAGTTAAATGAAGCTCATCGAGGGTAGAAGTTATAGGGGTGAATTTGGAACTGAGTTCCATATTAAGAAAATGTATTTAAAGGCAAAAAAGCAAAATAAACTCTAAACACTAGGATCATGTAGAGCAAGTTAATATGATCATGACCAAAACAAAGTTCACAGCACCAGGTACAGGGAGAGGGGAGACCATTATATTCTTATTTCCTATTTGAATGACCATTTCCTTTCATTATCATTCCCCAGCGCTGAAGCACAGCGTAAGGCAAAACAGGCTCAGAATGAATGTGCGTGTTGTCTATCAGTGCTATAATGACATGATAGTTTACAACACAACAGGCCTAGGAATAACTATAGATGCATGTGATAAATAGAGCGTCATCCTTCATGGGGTGACGGTATAGACTGGGGCATAGGTGAAGAGGTTTGTTTTGTATACAGTGCAATATGGGAACAAAATACGCCACATAGACAATCCACATATACTTCACAGGCCTGATTTATTGTTTACTGTCTATTAAAATGGAGTGATTCTGCTATAGCTACTCGACCCAGCTCGTTCCAGTACACACTGCGCCGCATTCAACAAATTGTTATATTAGTTTGCCGTATAACCATGACAGCAAAACTGTGCAATGGGGTGACCAGACGTTCCACTTTACCTGGGACAGTCCCAGTTTTGAGCCCCGTGCCCCCTCTCCCAGCAGATTTATCCAAAACCATTCATTTGTCCCAGTTTATATAAGAAATGTCCCTGTTTTGGACCAATCTAATCCCCACCAACAGTAGCAAGGGAATGTATTGTGATTTGTTGAGCTAAAATCTAGAAAACTGTGTTTAGAAATGACTATAAGGCGAAAAAATGCTCCAACAAAAGTCTATTCTGACCCATAAGTGAGTCGAGAATGGACAATTATTAGTTATGTGCACTTTTCACAATTTTATTTATACCAACATCCCAACCCGGGTGTGTCCCAGTTTTTAATTTTGAACACCATTCTACAAGTCTCTGAGGCCCCATCCATACTAGCTCGTATTTGAATCGTTTTCGTTGTGGATGCAGTGTTCGTCCACACTAATCCGATGGAAAACGGCTTTAGAGACAGAACGATTTGAAGCCACCAGCTTCCACGAATTCACCTGAGCACGGATCTGATCCGGAGCTGTGTGAACGAGTGAAAACGTTGATACACTGATGTAGGAGCTCTAGTTGCAGTCCTTAGTGGACCACGTCACCGTGACTTGTGCCTGATTCACTGGGTTTGTGACATCGGTCATGTGACACTATTGCAGAAACAGCGCCGGTCCATGAAAAGACTGTTTTCACACTTGCATCTTCCTCGACTCGAGATCGGCTGCTGCAACTTCCATAGAACTACGGCAATGTCAGGAAATTTCACACACAAAACAGTGTTGTGAGAATGACAGTGTTAAACTGAGGTGACTACATCTCAGTCCTGCGGAGAATACAACCTGCTACTGACTGAGCATTAACACCAGGAATCAAAGACACAACTCAACTTAAGTTTTTCCGTGCACGGGGAGACAAGTGGCGCTTCTGACAGCTCGTCCCACTGGGTGCCCAACTTCGGAACATACCCTCAGCCTCTTCCAAATCCACCAGTTGTCTGTTCATTTCATTAAGTTCAGCATGAGCGGCTCCCTACCACGCAGGGCGGGGCGTACCCATTTAAACAGTGTAATACAGTTTCTGCACATAAGCAAAAGCAATAGATAAACTTCGTGAGACTGACCTTGTGTCTGTCCGATACCACGGGAGAGGATGCAATACAGCGGCAGCTGTCTCCACCTCCCCCTCCGCGGCCAGGCAGCCAAGGCTGAAACTTTCCATGTGCTGACTCACATATTGTACATGATAATTCTTCAGCACAAAAATGGTGGTTTCTTGTACTACATAATACTAAACTGCATGTATTTACAATTTGACAACAAACTTCTTTACAAAAGCTTTCACAGGCAACTTCAGACATGGTGCCTCCACTTCCTTGTTTTTACCGCCCACAGGCTGTTGTGATATCGTAACGACGTGACACCAGCCTATTCATGTGACTAGCATTTCAGGCAATCCAGACAGAACATGTGTAGCTGCAAATCGTGTCCAATGAGGTAATTCGTTTCAGTGCAAACATAGTCTGAAAGTGAAGCGCTTATAAATTCAATGCCTGTATCCATTTTTTTCCCCCACGTAGTTGATTAAAATATTTGTCTTGCCCTAGTACAGATGTTGCGGTTCCTGAGGTCAAAATAAGACTGATGTGTTCTGTCGGCATCTAATTATTATTGAAGTTGTTTCTTGTCAGATAATCAGGAAGTGAAGGGGAAAAAAGTGTGAAAAGTGTGTATAAACTCATAACAGCACATAATTGAGATGCTTTGAATGCATAAGGTCAGTGACGAATAAGTTTGGGACACTGTTTTCCACATTAACACCTTTAGGTTCAAGAGATGAAGGTAAAAGTGGCATTAGAAATTCAGTAAGTATAGCCTAAAACTAGAGAGTTAGTGGTTCAATTCAAGTTGATCTTAGACCAGACCAGGGCATTGTGCAGCTCCCAGGACACACACGGCCCTTTGGTTGACTCAGACCGGACCGTTTAAGATAATTTGGCATTACAGAATAAACATATTTTATAATTTTACCTCATGCATGGACTAAAGCTGCGTTTTTTGCTCAGTAATAACATAAACTCTTACCAGCGTGTCAAAACAATGCTATTTACTGCTTTTTATAAAGAAATACTATTAATATACAGAACTGAGTAAAGCATTTTGGCGCAACCCTCCACAGTATTTTCTGTTTCTCGTGTAGCCCCATGGAAAGAATTGCCCACCCCACTTGGGAAAGATCATTCACCCGTTTCTCCAGTTACTAAAACAGGTCAAATCAGGAGTTCTTGCTTTTTAAAGTGCACTAAGTGTTTAGCTCAAGGACACAGTGGCATGTACGCTCTGCCCTACAAAGGCAAAAGACCAGAACTCGCCAGAGTGTGAAAATGAGAAAAATGACTTCAAAGTTTCTGTTTTGTCCAGACAAAAGTATAATAAGTAGGGCACCCAAAATTTGACAACTAGTTGCTATAATGAAGAAATAATATCGAGCTCAAAATCGACTTTTAACCCTTATTTGGCAGTGACTGTACTCATCCTTTGTATCGTGACAAAAATAAGGAGTCGTGCAAAGGCAAAAGGCTGTAAAAGTGTCTGTAACTGCCTTTTGCCTTTACACAACAACTTATTTTACATAGTTATTGCCTTTTATCTTTGCACAAGTCCTTATTTTACACAGATATTGCCTTTTACTTTTGCACGAGTCCTTATTTTACACAGTTATTGCCTTTTGCCTTTGCACAAGTCCTTATTTTACACAGATATTGCCTTTTACTTTTGCACGAGTCCTTATTTTACACAGTTATTGCCTTTTGCCTTTGCACGAGTCTTTAGTTTTGGCACATGATACAAAGGCGAAGTACGGGAACTGCCAAATAAGGGATAAAGGTTAATTTTGAGTGCAATATTTTTCACGATCTTTATTCACATGATAAAGGAGGTCTCAAATACCCCCAAAATGACATTAACTCATTTGTGACCAAACAAGATGCTACTGCCTTCTAATCTAAGTTGCATTTTGTATTTTATAATCATAAGTCCCGCATGACCGGCTCTTCGTCTGTTACTACTTCAAGCCCGAATGAGTATGCAGAGTGGATTAGAGAGGGCAGGGAGTGCAGAGCCAGCATCAGTGCATTCCTGAAGGGCCACAACCATATGGTCATTGTTCAAGACCCCCACAATACGAGGACACAACAGGCTAGTGCGGCGCCACCATTGTCCCGGGCTAATCACTGTTTTGGACTCATGCGAGTGGCTGCGCACACAAGAGGCGCTGAGTTCCAATTCTCACTAATTATTTAAGAGACACGTGGAATTACAATGGAGAACAATGGTGCCCTGGTTGTCTCGCATAATGGTTTTTAAATGTGTGTGGACGGGGTCATTTTTAGGAGATATGCAGATGCATTAATAAAGCCGCCGTGAGGATTGAAGAGGAAAGGCCCGTGGGTTATGAAAATAAGTTTGGTGGATGGCGGGACAGATATTTTAGCAATGTGTTCTGATGCTGTTTAAATGAATAATTGAGAAGCCATTCACACTTATACAACAGCAGGTAGTGGTCAAGTGGGTTAAGTATAAATAAATGGACATAGCTGGCGTGCTCGTCGTGTTGCAAATAGGAAGTGAGCAGAGGCGCGCTTCTGGCTCCATTAACTCCAATTCAGTTTCACTGCCGGGCTCCTCATTTTGGTCTTAAAATGTTGGTTTGAACCCACGCTACATGAGCAACATTAATCACAAGTAAATCAGGTGCCCACCAGCGTTAACAAGAGGTTTGATTGAGAGCTTTGGATGTTACTTTCAACAGCCTCACGCTGGATTAGCTCTTTGATTCCTATGATTCTTAAGGTCAGAATTGCTAATTAGAGATCAAGATTTTTTGGCTTTTTTTTTTAATGACTGCTCTTTCCAATACCAATCCAATAGCTTTTTATTTATAGCTCCGGTAGCGCCGTCTGTAGTGTCGTGAACTTTAGCTCCAAAATGTCCATTAGACAAGGAAAGCCTTACCGACCTTACCTTTTGTGAAATGCCTCCTCCAGTGTTTGCTGCTGTGGCTTTGCCGTCTTGCGCTTGTAAATCTCAAACTCGTTCAGTTGATTCTTTTGTAAGTGACAAATCAAATAGGTAGTGTTAAAGTGGCTCTGCTGGTTTCTCCACAAGAAACTGTTTGTTTGCAGCAATTGCATCGCTGTTTTACGATCGTTCTGTTGTAGTGAAAAGTCCCACAGCGACATGGTGGTGTTTTGGTTTACGGCTGCAGTAAAGCGTGTTGATGACGCAAAAACATGTGAAACTGGATCAGTCCAATCACATAACTGAATCCAATACTGTCCGATACTCATAAAAGAGCTGGATCGGAAGCTGATACCTATATTGAAAATTACATCGGGACATCCCTATTCCTAATAGTAGCTGGCCTCAGTAAGCTTAATTTGACTGGAGCCAAACGCTATGGGTGACATCATATTAGGTGCTTCTTAATAAAGTCTGTGATAGGTGCTGAAGATCAAACTGCCATCAATCACCCCCTCACCATGAGTTTGATGGATTGATTCGTGCCTTCTGAATGCCTCAGTCTTCTTCACTCTCGGTGCCAGTGTGTGAGTGAGCGGTGATGTGGTGGGCAGTGATGAGAGTCTTTTGGTGCAGAGTGACCATATCTCTGTCAGTCTCCCTCAGGATAACACCGGAACATTCACTGCAACAACTTTGAGGTCTGGAAATCCTGTGTTTTGTGAATGCCCCTGACAGAGTTTTTGAACTTCACATGAGAATAAATTGTCCAATACGTGAATTCAGGTTGTGAGTGCATTTACTCATTTGCTTCCTTATTAACTTTTTGTAGCTTTCTTCCTTGTTATAACATTGTTTCTTCAGCAAAAACCCTATTCAACCCCTTGTTTCGGCTGTGGTGTTGGACCAGTTTAGTTTTGATGTGACACTTGATGTGCTGCTGTTCTGTTGTGTCACTACATTTGAACCTGCACAACAAAAATAGACTCCCAGCAGAATGAACCTTCAGCACCAGCTCCACTGAACTGCAGATGTGAGCTCTGAGCTCTTCTAGTTACTTTGTATTACACAGAATACTTGCAGTCACTGGACCAGAGCTGCGCGAGGTTACAGGTGTTAAAAACAAATGTAAAATTCATTAAACACATTAATACATTGTTTTCTGCAAATATAACATTTTCAAAACAATTTGGTATGCTTTTATTTGTACAGGGACAGCACACAACAATATATTACACAAGACAGAAGTCATAGGAAAGATGCTGGTACCAGGTTATAGCATGAATGCCACTTTACGCCTGTAGTCCCTGAGCAGGTTGGTGTAAATACTGAGAGTACTGTGGTGGAAATCTTTTACTTTGTTTTCTGTTGCAATCTATTTAAGCTAAAGAATGTATTTTATGGGTTTAGATACTGTTAACTAACAACTGCTAAAGCATTTCTGTTTTCCTGCTACATGTGATGGTGTAATCTACTGTTCCTGGGGTATCTTAAGACAGGTCACTGCTCTGTCTTTATCCAGTATCGTCAAAACAACAAGCTGTTGCTTTGCTTATTCTCATCATTTAGAACAGTGATATCCTTGGGGGCTCTGATCGATGCCCCTGCTGAATCAGACTCTGTTAGGAGGTTGTTTAGATATACTGTAGTATGTTTTACCTCATGTTGATTTTGTGACATTTGTCAACTGTATAAGAAGGTGTTTTTTGTTTTGCCATTTATAGATTAGGGAGAGACGGACCTTGCATGAGAAACAGCTTTCGTTTTCATTTTCTCTGTAATTGTGTGCACAGTTGCTTTAATAAATCCAGACTCTTTGATTTAAGACAACTTTTCTCCAGATTTTATTCTTCTTAGATTTAGAAATCCACAACAGTACAGATTCAGTGTATAAAGATATAAAATATACACTCAACAAAAATATAAACGCAACACTTTTCTTTTTACTCCCATTTGTCATGAGATGGACTCAAAGATCTAAAATTCATTCCAGATAGACAATATTACCATTTCTCTTAAACATTAAACATTGTTCAGAAATCTGTCTAAATGTGTGATAGTGAGCACTTTTGCTTTGCTGAGATAATCCATCCCACCTCACAGGTGTGCCACATCAAGATGCTCATCAGACACCATGATTAGTGCATAGGTGAACCTTAGACTGTCCACAATAAAAGGCCACTCTGAAATGTGCAGTTGTTGCTTTATTGGGGGTCTGGGGACTCAGAACCAGTCAGTATCTGGTGTGACCACCATTTGCCTCATGCAGTGCAACACATCTTCTTCGCATAGAGTTTATCAGATTGTCAATTGTGGCCTGTGGAATGTTGGTCCACTCCTCTTCAATGGCTGTGCGAAGTTGCTGGATATTAGTGGGAACTGGTACGCGCTGTCGTATACGCCGGTCAAGCACATCCCAAACTCAATGGGTGACATGTCCGGTGAGTATGCTGGCCATGCAAGAACTGGGACATTTTCAGCTTCCAAGAATTGTGTACAGATCCTTGCAACATGGGGCCGTGCATTATCTTGCTGAAACATGAGGTGATGTTCATGGATGTATGGCACAACAATGGGCCTCAGGATCTCATCACGGTATCTCTGTGCATTCAAAATGCCATCAATAAAATGCACCTGTGTTCTTCGTCCATAACAGATGCCTGCCCATACCATAACCCCACCACCACCATGGGCCACTCGATCCACAACATTGACATCAGCAAAGCGCTCACCCACACGACGCCACACACGCTGTCTGCCATCTGCCCTGAACAATGTAAACTGAGATTCATCCGTGAAGAGAACACCTCTCCAACGAGCCAGACGCTATCGAATGTGGGCATTTGCCCACTCAAGTCTGTTACGGCAATGATCTGGAGTCAGGTTAAGACCCCGATGAGGACGACGAGCATGCAGTTGAGCTTCCCTGAGACGGTTTCTGACAGTTTGTGCAGAAATTCTTTGGTTATGCAAACCAATTGTTTCAGCAGCTGTCTGAGTAGCTGGTCTCAGACGATCTTGGAGGTGAACCTGCTGGATGTGGAGGTCCTGGGCTGGTGTGGTTACACGTGGTCTGCGGTTGTGAGGCCGGTTGGATGTACTGCCATATTCTCTGAAACGCCTTTGGAGACGGCTTATGGTGGAGAAATGAACATTCAATGCCTGAGCAACAGATCTGGTTGACATTCCTGCTGTCAGCATGCCAATTGCACGCTCCCTCAATGCTTGCGCCATCTGTGGCATTTTGCTGTGAGACAAAACTGCACATTTCAGGGTGGCCTTTTATTGTGGACAGTCTAAGGTACACCTGTGCACTAATCATGGTGTCTGATGAGCATCTTGATGTGGCACACCTGTGAGGTGGGATGGATTATCTCAGCAAAGCAAAAGTGCCACTATCACACATTTAGACAGATTTGTGAACAATGTTTGAGAGAAATGGTAATATTGTGTATCTGGAATGAATTTTAGATCTTTGAGTCCATCTCATGACAAATGGGAGCAAAAACAAAAGTGTTGCATTTATATTTTTGTTGAGTGTATATTAAAACAGATATTACTTAGGGTTACAGTGTTGAAATGTTATTTTAAAAACAGCATAAACCAGGACCCACAGGGGCATGTACTCTTAGCCCCTTCCATCCTCCATCAAGCCCAACATTTGCACATTCACACATTCTACTAATCATTCAACTCACACTCATCCGTAATGTGTGCAAACTTGTTTAGAGATTAGAGGAAAAAGAGGATTTGGTGAGCGCGGTCTTACAAAAACAATGGTAACATAATGATCTAAATATGTTATGTGTTAGTAAAGAATACCCCACAGAAGTGTAATACCCCATCATCCAGGTCAAACCATTTATAGTCCTGACCTGGTCTCCTGCTGGTCCTAATTCTGCTTGTATCTTACAGAGGCCTGGGTCCCAGCACGGCACCGTAACCATCTCTCTGAGTGGCCGACCCTTGGCCCCTCTTCACAAACCCCTCACAGATCCAAAGAGGGGCACGTCTGCTAACACTGATGCTTTGGCCACGCACACAAGAGGTACAAAAGGTACGAGATTATTAACTTAACCTTCTGTACACATCTGACATTTAAAGGATCGCCTGCAGGACGATCAGTCAGCAGAGATGAAGAATACTTAGAAAATTTATTTAGAGCGCATCACAGTAGTCTGAATACTTTTACACTGAGCTGCCTTATATTATATTGTAGAAAACATGACATATAATTCTGAACTAGTTGCTTTTTATTGCAGTGTTTGTTATGCATTAATTTAGGTCTAATTAGAGAAGGAAAATCTCTCTCTCTTTCACACACACACACACACACACATTGCATTTACCGTATTTGTTCAGTTCAAAGCTAAAATTTCATGATAACGTAAGTAACTGTACTCTGAATCCCACCAAATGAAAAAGTAACTGTACTGAAATACAGTTACTCCGAATCGTATTCAGAATGTGTAGTTTCGACGTGTGTATTTATGCCGCGAACCAAGCGGCTTCTATCTTGCTGTCTAGTGGTAACTACTTCCTGAACCAATAATTAACATTAGCATTTACATTAACATAACATAATAAAGGAAAAGAACCAACAACACCATCTGGGAGTTGGCCCAGGACCAGCTAATATATAAGGCACATAGGTTCGTTGTTGATGGACAGAGGCATAATTCACATCAATCAAAAGGACACTGTTTATTTATACATTTTCCTTTAATTAGTTCAGTGTGACAGTTTGTTTGCCTGAGTTAGGACAATTTGGTTCACAGTTCACTGAATGACTCTTTGTTTTAAGTTTGTTTGTAAATCCAGTCTGAGTTCAAATCTCCAGAAAACACCAGTACACAGTGAAGGGAAAACAAGACAAGAACAAGGCAGCAGCAGTGCACTCAACTCCATGGCTTGAGATCTATACAGTAAAATGCACATTACCCATAATTGTACAACTAAGCGATTGTTTGGAGGCCCGATATTCTGCTGCACACACCTGTATTAGTCGCTGGACGAGTGGGGTGATGGACAGGCCCCAAACAGCCAGCCCAAACCAAGTAATCAGCGCTACAGATCTTACTGAATCCTGAACTTAGCATTGAATCTGGAATACTACCTGAGAGTGGTGAACAACCG
This sequence comes from Odontamblyopus rebecca, assembly GCA_030686955.1. Taxonomy (NCBI): domain Eukaryota; kingdom Metazoa; phylum Chordata; class Actinopteri; order Gobiiformes; family Gobiidae; genus Odontamblyopus; species Odontamblyopus rebecca. The sequence goes on from CM060658.1 coordinate 33,045,166, forward strand.
ATGTCAACAACAGGACCCGGACGTAAGAGCGTGAGGTCAGCGGGCGAGAGAATGGAAAGGCACTTTTATAGATTGACTGATGTCACCGCTACCCAGTAATTAAACTGCACCCAAGTGGCAGAGCCCACCTGCAGACTACACTGCCACATTTATGGTAGTTACTTCCCAACACTGTCGGTCAGTGGCCCCTCCAGTCTCTCCAATAACAATTAAAACACTTGGAAATTAATAGATTGTAAATACAAGACATGCAACATCAACTTCATGTTATTTTTGGAGAATATTGTATTTTCACGTTGATAAATGTTGATCTAAACGTCCATCCATCCATCTTTTTCTGCTTTATCCAGCTGGGTCGCAGTTCTCCAACCAGTCCTCATAGCACCTCAGTTTTTGTTGTTATCAGTATGCTTTATATTTTCTGCTCTTTTTTTAGGATACCAAGCAAAAGTAAAGGTTGAATTTGGCTTCCTGAATCCGTCCCAGGCTCAAGTTGGTGATCTAAATGTGTTAGCCGGTAATGTCCCATAGATACACTTTAAATCCAAACTGTGGAGAATCATACACATTAACATCTGACCTACAGCTCTAAATATTTTGCAGCAAACTTCCAAACTTACCGTCGTACTGCAAAACATTTTAAAAAATAAAGTTATTATTTTGGATGCTAAGTGTACTGTAGCAGAGACAGCTGAGGTGCACAGCTGTAAAAAAGAAATAATGTGAATAGGCCCAGCGTGAACGAAACGGGAATTACAATACCTGTGGAGTCTTTGGCAGAACACTGTTGTTTGCACACAACAGGTATTTTTAGAATAATCGTGCATATTTAAGAAGAGTTATGGTTTTGCAAGGTGCAGTGCAGTTTCCATTGTTATCAGAATACTTTATATTCTCTGCTCTTTTTTTAGGATACCACGCAAATGGAAAGTCTGAGTTTAGCTTCCTGAATCTGTCCCTGGCTCAGGTTGGTGTTGTTTGCGTCGCTCATTTTTATGATAAACATTTAATATTTAAAGATCCTATATTACGCAAAAAAAGCTCAAATGCTCTGTTCCACTTTGTGATGTCATGAAGTGGTGGTTTTCAAGATAAAATGGACTCTCACAGAATCAGTTTTAACTTTTTCTCAGAGTTTATATGAGTCCAACCTGTTCTAGAGTAAATTTAACATTTTTGGAAGTATTAATTAAGTAACATTTGACCAAAGTTCCTGTTTAACCCCAAAATCAAGAGTTATATTCATGTTTTGAGAGTAAACGGATAACAGAGGTGTATTTTTACACTTTATTTTAGTTAATTTAAGATGAAATTATCCACAAAACTGGTTCAAACTGGTCTTCTCTGGCGGGAGTTTAAACAGGTGGGTGGGAGGTGCTGTATTAATAATGAAAGTTGAATTAACTTCAACCATATCAACTCTTGCAAATAACCTCAACTCGAATCCCCATTTAACTTTCAAATAGTTAAAATAACACTTTTTGTGTTAAAAACAACTCACAACAAATATTTTACACTGAAATTTTAACCCTCCAGTTTTTGCTGTGTAGTGAAGGTGTGTGGAGCATTTCCTGTATTACCACATGACATCACAAGGTCGAACAGAGTGTTTTCAATTTGAGAGAAGAACTCCTGCAGTGTGAATGAAAGAAAACACAACACCAGGTATGTTTGTGATGTGGAAACATAACATAGATCAGAAAACAACATGAACGTGCTTTTAACTGCACATTTTTTGGATTGGATTGGATTGTTTGGATAAATAATGAGGCTTAGCTATTTTGTATAACCACTTCTATAGTTCATTATTGTACCGAGTTCATGTGAAGATAAGGGCTCTGATCCCAGCTGTGAGACTCATAGATATAAGTCAAGACAAATGTTTGATATTCCAATCTATCTAATAGCAAACTAACAAAATAAGACAAGAACCACTGATGTCACGACTTGTTAGCCGGATAACACTTTGGATGGAGTTTGATTGGCCTGTGCACCAACGAAGAGGTGCTAAGTCTAAACCACGGTCACTTCCCACTATAGTTTGCGTATAAAAGTCATTGTATAGGCGTAAATATTGAATGTCTACATGGGAATGTCAGCACAGACTCCTTGTACAAGTATGGCTTTCTAATATTTGAAAAAGTAAATTATCTGGACTTTCTGTTTCAAGTGTACTTTTAATCTAAGCAGAAAGTAATGAACACAAGAGGAAAAGGCTGTTTTCATCAACAAAATTGCAATTTTGATCCCCCTGCATCATTTTGCTACATGGTGGAATTGACAATAAAGTTCACTTTGACTTTGACTTTGAACTGAACCTGTGCTACCAGAGCCTTAACATTCAGATATAGGACACATACATTTTTTCTCATCCTCAGTATATGGACAGCCTCATGTGAAACCTCAGTACCTCCAGATTAAAAAAAACAAACCAAATACATATTAAAGATACACATTTTCATAGAGACGACAGAATATTTACAAGACTTTAGGATGTGTAAACAAGACAAATAAATGCAAATAGATCTAAATCACATTTCAGTTTAGATACGTGATAAGTGGTCACATTTAGACTTAAGGCATTTTCCAGTCTAAGGCATTAAAACAGCAACAGACGTCAGCAGTTTGACAGTTTTTATTTATAAAAGGATGTACACAATAGGTTCACTGAGGATAAATACATTCTACTTTTGGCATTTGTTTTTCCGTTTGTTTATGTGTATATGATATTTACCCATAATCACAGTGACATTCAACAATTTTGATGCCTCTTTAGATTCACGCAAAAAAAACATGTCTTGTTTTGTAAACTGAGAGATGTTTTGAACCCCCAGAATTCATAGGCTGCACTGTGGCAGTTCAGATCAGAGAGACGAGAGATTTTAGGTTTGAATAAGAAATTCACTGAGAAGTTCTTTCTGCTTTCTGAAAACAAGTAACCAAAACACCAAATCTAATGATTACATCTAATGTTTTTGTAATTATAAATAAATCAGCGTTACAATTGTTATCAGTAAAGCTATATTCCAGATACATGTTTCTTATCTTGCATCCAGTTACAGTTAAGATACTAAATACTAAACATAACAAAAGTATTCTGACACAACTGTATATTTACCAGTAGTGAGCCCAGAGCTTTTGATTGTTCCACAGGTCTTTTGTTTACCTTTTTAATATTGTTATTTTAATGTATTTCTATGGACATTTGCAGAAGTGGAAGAAATACTCAATTTGGTTATTTAAGTAAAATAATATAGATACTAGGGGTGTGCATTGCCATTAATCTAGCAATACGATACATATCACAATATCACGGTGACAATTCAATATATCATGATATATCTCAATACTAAAACACAGGACAATATATTGTGATTTATCAATAATTACTAGGGGTGTAACAATATCCAAGTCTCATGATACGATATCATCACAGTGTGAACCTCATGGTACAATATTTATTGCGATATCGTGGGAAAGCTCACAATATGGTGGGGAGGCTCACGATATTCTACACTGTAGCATTTTTGTCAGTCTTGTTATTCTGTAGAATCTACAGAATAACAAGACTGACAAAAATGCTTTGACCAGTCATTTGATACAACATTTATTGTCATTAGGGATGTACGATATCTTAATCTCTCTGTAAGATATTTTCACCGTACACATCTCACAGTATGATATTTATTGCAATATTTTGTGCAGGCTCACAAAACTATGAATATGCTACTTTTTCCTCTAAAAATGCCTTCATAAGACTTAATCCAATGAATGAAGATTTCAAAGTGCTTCGAACAGTTATTTCTTTATGCACTGAAACGGAGCAAAGGATCATGGTCTATGTCACAGGTGTCAAACATGCGGCCCGGGGGCCAGATCTGGCCCTCCAAGACCTTTAATCTGGCCCTCGGCTGATTTTCTCTTAAAATATGTAAAATTTTCAGATTTTTCTGGTAATTTTCTACGCTGCTTAGCATAGCAGCATCTCCAGTGCTTCTGTGTGTGGCCGCCTCCCACCAGAGCAGCACAAATGAAGACTCGCCTCTTTCCAAACGCTCTTAAAGGACGATCGTTTTGACTGTGACCATGACGCCCTCATCAGCAAAGTGTCAAAAATAAGAAAAGTGGAGCTGAGTGCAGGATTTTCCAAGAAAAATTTACTAATTCTTCTTTTTCACAGAGGTGAATGGGAAACAACAAGTGGCGGTGCTCAAGGAATATAAATATAAAGGAGGAATATAAACGCCACTATGAGACACAACATGGCGAAAAATACAATAACTTGACAGAGAATGGAGTTTTCCAATCCGGCCCCTTTGGGATCAAAGTAGGTTGTATACGGGCCCCGGACCAAAATGAGTTTGACACCTCTGGTCTATGTAGTTCCCTCTGTTTTTTAGCTATTTCTGCATCATAACTATTCATTTAAGCGTTCATTTAAGAGTCTTGTGATTCAATATATTGTGATGGTCCACGATATTATTGTGAGACCTTTGACGATACGATATCACCATATTTTTGTTATTGTTACATCCCTAATAATTACGTATAATATTATGGTCGAGTACACCTTCATGAGTCCAATACTGGATGAAATGCATTTTGTTTAATTTTTAAATAACTTATGATTTTTTTATGAAGAAAATGTCTCAATACGGATGCATTCTGAATCGCAATAAAGTCAATGAAGTATCGCAATATCGATTTTTTTCTTAACAGATACCAGAGCAAAAAAACACTCAAGTAAACATATTTAATATAAAAATGTAGTTAAGTAAAAGTATTAGCACCTACAATGAACCACGACTAAACCAGGGCTGACCCACTAAACCAGGACTGCACCAGGACTGCACCAGGACTAAACCAGGACTGCACCAGGACTAAACCAGGACTGCACCAGGACTAAACCAGGACTAAACTAGGACTGAACCAGAACTAAACCAGGACTGAACCAGGACTAAACCAGGACTGAACCAGAACTGAATCAGTACTAAACCAGGACTAAATCAGGACTGAACCAGGACTAAACCAGGACTGCACCAGGACTAAACCAGGACTAAACCAGGACTGAACCAGAACTAAACCAGGACTGAACCAGGACTAAACCAGGACTGAACCATAACTGAATCAGAACTAAACCAGGACTAAACCAGGACTAAATCAGGAATGAACCAGGACTAAACCAGGACTGAACCAGGACTAAAGCAGGACTACACCAAGAATGAACCACAACTAAACAAGTACCCCTTTAAAAGTGTTCTTACAGATTCAAAAGTAAAAGTATTTCGCACAGATAAAAACTGATAGAGATTTGTGCTGAATGTTGTACAATAGAAACAACTGAATCTGTTTTTTTTTGTTTTTTTTGTTTTTTTACTAGCTGTTTTTATTTGTATATTTGTGTTAAAACAAAATAAACCCTCAGTCTTTTCAGCAGGTCTCAAACTGTAATAAAAATACTTTTCAGTCCTGTTCAAAAATGTAGTGGAGTAGAAAGTACAGATACCTGCTCTCAAATGTAGTGAAGTAAAAGTTAAAAGTATTCACTGTTTAACCTACTTAAGCAAAGAACAAATACATCACATTTATACTTTTACTTTGTTTTGTTCCACCACTGGACATTTGGCACGTCTGGTAAGGTCAAATTCAAGACATTCACTTCCTGAGCTCAATAACCGTCCAAAAAAGAAAGGAAGAAAGATTCTACCACTATTGTTGTAAATCCAACAACCCATCTTCTCATGTGATCCGACCGTGCCAATAAAATGAAGTACACTTGTGAAGGGACACTGGGGCTGAACCGCTCTGATCTCCCGAGAGCCTCGAACACCATGTGAGCGAGTTTAGGAGCAGATATCTGGCTTCAGTGTGCTGGAAAATGACTTCTGTGACTGTGGCCCACTGCTGCACACTGGGGACGAATAAGGACAACTGCTCTGGTTTTTACTGTATTTGTGAATGTAAGGGCGCAAATGTCTAAATATGGAATAAACCGAAATTAAAGGTTTAAATGACTAAAACAATTGACAAGCACCAAAAAAAGGATTAAACACATAGAACAGACCAGATGTAAAACAGGATTGATGCAAAACTATATGTCAGGTGATCAAAAATATGAATAAACCAGGATTTAAAGGTGCAATCTGTAACATTTCTGCTGAAGGGTGTGCTATCTGTTTGTCTCTGCAAAGGTCTTATTGTGTTGTTTAAAATGGTCAACAGTGTGGCTTTAAATGCTGCTATTTGAAGTTACAGGTCAGATTTGTGAAATGTGAGCAATAAAAACACCTGTAATTGAATGAATGTGAGATAGACATGCTTAATGCTGGACTGAGGCACATTTCAAACAACGCAATAATATTTATGGGTCAATGACGTATAAGGATTTTCAAAAGGCACATTTTAAAATATAAAAAATATTAGTTTCTATTGAACTTTTTCAAATATTTACAGTGTCAGGTGTGTAAATCTATTTTTAACATTTATATTAAGCATTTTTAGTGTAAAATGTCATGTGGTGTGACCAAGAATAACCTTAAAATTGTTTTATTTTCTAAAACATGGTTTGTAGCAGCCGATAATGTAATAATGGCCAATAATGTCATAACTGCCTATAATGTAATAATTTTTATGTAATAAAATCAATAATGTAATAACTTGCCAGTAATGTAAGAAAATGTCTGAAACTATAATGTAATAACCTGATGCCAATAATGTAGTAACATATTACATTATTGGTTAGTTATTACATTATTGGCTAGTTTAATAAAAAAAAATCTTTAAAATGAAATAATTGCAACCACTAATGTAATAATTTCTTCTATATCATTTAATTAAAGATTTATTTATTAAATTAAAAGTGTCACACTACATTAGAATGTATTGTTACTATTGTCTCTTTCAAATAGCTCTTAAAAGAACTGGTCGCACTCTTTTCCTCTCTACATAACTGTCACTCTCAACTAGCAGCCAGAATTATTTATCTTGTCATATCCTGTCATATTCTGTACGTGGGGAAGGGGGGCAGTTATCAGCAGGCTTCCCTACATCTGTCTCAAATTCTTTTAAGCAGTACTAGTGCAGAGCCTGTACAGTCTGTGCTGTGTCTGTACCATATATGAATGGACAGAGCCAAACAGGAAGTGCTCCAGGAGGCTCTTCTAGCTCCTTCTGACCCTGGCTCCAATTGACTTACATTGGGATCTTGTGGCTCCTCTCTCGGAACCTGCTGCTGTGGCCTCATCATTTTGGTCTTAAAATGTTCCCTTCATAACACAGAGCCTGGCTCCAGATTGGTTCCTGTAACTGTGCCATCGCGAGCCTCGTTTGAGCGGCGCTGAACACTGTGGTGATGTCAAACTTGCTTAGTCCACTTTTTTATATGTCTATGGTCTGTTACAGTCCACGGTGCGCTGGTGTCCTGTTGACTTGAGCTCCCTGCACTTGTGCACAACCCCCAAGCACGGTCCCAGTTTAAATGCCGTCGAGTTGAGCTCCTGAGCCAGAAGTGGACTAACAAGTCACATTTTAAAAGTGTATTGTTTTATTATTTGACCTGCATGTAAACATAGACATGTGCATGTTGGATTCGCGGCAGAATAACTACGTTAGATGATTGAATAGTTTGGATTTAATATTTAATATTTTGGAGTTTTTCCTTGCTGAGAAGGAGGGTCTAAGGACAGGGGATGACTGGACGATGTTTCATTTGCTGCCTTACATGACTGTTGTTTATTCCTGTTTTATGTCTGTGTGTATGTTTTACTCATCCATATCTTGGAACGCCCTTAGAGGCAACTGTTGTTGCGATTTTGGGTGCTACAAAAATAAATTGAATTTAATTGAATATTTGATTTTATCGTCATCATTTTCATTACATCATATTTTATTTTGTTTCCATGAGTTGAAAACCTAACATTGTTTCAAAGGTGCTGTATAAATAAAATATCACTATATTATAATGGGAAATTCACACTGGAGCCTGTGATATTAGCCTGAAACATAATATGTCTAAAGCTATTTAATATGAATATTTCTGTGTTTCCAGTCATTTCTTTTATAGAACCATATATAGTTCTCTTATACTTCTTTGTGGGAAGATATAAGCCTGACGAAATGCGCTACCTCTATCCAAATTCATATAAATGAGTAACCCTATGGTCATGAGCTCTGGGGAATGACCGAAAGGACGAGATCGCGGATACAAGCGGCCGAAATGACTTTCCTCTGCAGAGTGGCCGGGTGCTCCCTTAGAGATAGGGTGAGGAGCTCGGTCACACGGGAGGAGCTCGGAGTAGAGTCGCTGCTCCTCCACATCGAGAGGAGCAGCTGAGGTGGCTCGGGCATCTGTTCTTATGCCTCCTGGATGCCCCCCTCAGGAGGTGTTCCGGGCATGTCCCACCGGGAGGAGGCCCCAGGGAAGACCCAGGACATTCTGGGTCTGGGAACGCCTCAGTGTCCCCCCTGAGGAGCTGCTGGAGGAAGTGTCTGGGGCGAAGGAAATCTGGGAGTCCCTGCCATAGACCATATATAAAAGTGGACTAAGCGAGTGTGACGTCACAGTGTTCAGCGCCGCTCAAATGAGGCTCGCGATGCTCACGGTTACAGGAGCAAATTTGGAGCCAGGCTCTATGTTATGAAGAGGATTTTTTGTTTGACAGTTTGACATTTAAGTTGTCGGCTATTTTATATTTGTTATTGTTTTATCTCTCACATCGGGAGAAGTGGGTGGACGGCGTAGCCCTGCGTACCACGCCCACTACACCAATGATCACTTGACTAGCTTAACTATTGTCTCAATATTGATACTTAGAGATGTTATATTTAAAGTTACATCAATGTATAAATCAAACCGTCCTGTCTGTCTGAACCAGTTTGTCTTTTCTTTTTCCTGCTGAGCATTTGGTGACCTGAACAAAACATGAATTCAATTGCAGCACAGTGAGAGCAAATTTAACAGTAGCGAGTTGATTGATGAAATAGTTGTGTAGTATGTAGGCCGTACATGCTTACATACTTGTTATCCATCCTCTATTTAGAGTTCAAAGTGTAGAGTCATTTACTGCTGCATTTAACACATCACAGGTACTGGACACATGAGAAAACTGCAATACTGCTCTGTCATCTCCTGCATCATTTGGGAATGTACAGGCCACTTTCTTTCCACCCACACACCCACACACACACACACACACACACACACACACACACACACGCACACGCACATACATGCACACACATGCACACGCACACACCCAAGCACACACATGCACAGACTTAACACAGGTACAAAGCACATCACAAATACACAGAGAAGCAAACAGTTTACTGGAAGAAGTGATGGACATTTTTCTTTCTTTTAAGTTTCTTGGGCTGCTTTTTCAATGAATAGATGGAAGTTTATTAAGCCTTTTGCTTTAGTTTTGGCGCAACTCTTGTTGTAATTCTGGGCTATATAAATAAAATTGAATTGAACTGAATTGAATTGAATTGTAACACTGCCAGTTACTTGAATAGTTTGAATTTGAATTTGAAAACATTGGAAAAACGTGTGTGGTTCAATTAAAAGGTTGGATTAAAATGAAAAGTTGTGTTCATTATTTGAGAATACTCACATTTAGATTTCATTGTGTGAGTAATACTTTGAATATGCAAACATACATGTATAACAGTAGAAACATTCTAAGAGAAAGTCCATTGTCTAAGTCATCAGGTATTTAAGCTGCACTTTGACAGAGACAAAAGTAACAATATATCTCTAAGTGTGACACTTTAAATTCAATTAATAAATCTTAAAGGATTAAAGGAACAGCATGTAAGTTTGTGGAAAACGCTGGTACTGCGATCATGTCTGAAATACTGCAGAGCAGAGTATCTCCTCCACCAGACAAGAGGTCACCAGGTAGGCTGCCGAAATCAGATAGATGAAGGGAGGCGCAACAGGCCAAAACACATAATATACACATAATGACAACTAAACATAAGCTGAGGGCTGCAGTTTATATGGGAAAGGGAATATTCAGGCTGGATTACTGTTGTCAGTGATAAAAGTATTTAAACTTATCATGATTCCTCAATGTCTGTGACCAGTTCTTTTAACAGCTTTTTGAAAGAGACAATAGTAAGAATACATCCTAATGTAGTGTGACACTTTTAATTTAATAAATGAATCTTTGATTAAGTGATATAGAAGAAATTATTACATTAGTGGTTGCAGTTATTTCATTTTAAAGATTTTTTTTATGAAACTAGCCAATAATGTAATAACTAACCAATAATGTAATGTGTCACTACATTCTTGGCATCAGGTTATTACATTATTGTTTCAGGCATTTTCTTACATTTCTGGCATGTTATTACATTATTGGCTTTATTACATTAAAAATGATTACGTTATAGGCAGTTATTACATTATTGGCCATTATTACATTATCGGGTGCTACTTATTAATCTAAGTTCTGAGTAATATGAAGTGTATAGAAACAAACTGTTGGCGTTTCTTTGGATTTTTAATGCATATTGATATTTTCTTTTGCTGTCCAATATGACAGTCACCTGCTTGTGTTTAATGAACAAACTACTGCCCTGTAAAATGCATCAAATGAAGAAAAATGTCTAAATAATCCCAGTCACCCAAGTCTACTTTGTTATGAAAATCCCAGAAATAGAATTCCTGCTATTATTAGTGGCACCACATGATGCACGGTCGCACCACATGACATTTTAACACTTTAAGTACAAAAAACATGCAGAATAACTGATGATTTCTGAAAAAATGATTTGGTTCCATGGGGGTAAGAGGTACAAAAGAAATGTGCTGAATTATTCTGAAATTTGAACCTTTTTAACTGAGGAAATTACAATTGGACAGAAAATGTAGGCGTCATGTCACTGACCCGTATATATAGATAAGTGTAATGGTTGTAAAACAAGACCATTTAAAAATTATATAGAAAAATACTTGTTGGTCCATCACATGTCGTAAAAAGCAGACAGCCTGGCAGCTTCGGTCCTCAAGACGGCAGCACCAACAAACCCATGAATAGAACTATGATCATTTAAGGACATAACCAAGACTGGAAAAATACTATAAACTAAACCAGGTCCAAACCAGACTACGTCAGCGTGATGGATCCTTTATGTTCACACTTAATTTTAGCTCTGTCTATCTCTCCCTTTCCCTCTTTCTCTCTTGTAGTACCATATTTTGTGTTGCTTTTATCTCAGAAGTAGATTTTTGACGTTTTGCTTTTAGGAGTGACAGGCAGACTCATGTTTATTCAAGAGCCGGGGCCAAGCCAAAAGGACCTTGTTTAGATGTGTTTTAGTCAAAGTGTGCATGGAAATTGGAGCGCTCGTCCTTTTAGTACGCTCCAGCTCCAGCGCCAGCCTCCAAATTACCCAACTCAGACGCACATCACACACACACACACACACACACACAGAGGATTCTGGGCCTGTCACAAATAAACACACGTCCTGGGTTAGATTATATGTTTGTTCTGACTGACATTGTTGCAACCATCATTTGACTTCATTATTAAAGGTATTGTGCCCAATTTTGCCTATTTTAAAATTGTTAGAAAACTACAGAAAATCATGCTGCATCAATTTAAAAAACAAAATCAAATTACTGTCTCAACATGACAGTATCTCATAATTAAAAGATCATTTTTTAATTAGATTTGTAATCTAGGCAAGGCAAGTTTGTTTCTATAGCACAATTCAAATTCAAAGTGCTTTACAGAATAAGAAATACATTAAAATCACAATACAAAGAAATCAAAACATAAATAATCATCATAAAATTAAAAAGAGAGTGGGACATTAAATTAGAGAAGAGTGAAAAATGAGAAATGAAAACATTTCAGTCAAACACAGCTGAACAGAACTGCTTTTAGCCTGGATTTAAACAGAGTCAGAGTAGAGTCTGTCTCACATGTTCAGACTGTTCCAGGTTTTAGCTGTATGAATCTGAAACTCTGACTCCCCGAGTTTAGTCCTGACGTGGAGAGACGTGTGCACAAGCAGAGCTGCTTTAAAGTCTCTGAGCCACACACAAACAAATCCTAGTGTAGCTAAAATGACTTGGATTAAGAAAGTTTTACCATGATTTGAGTCAATTTCACTTGACAAGTAAAATTATCTGCCAGTGCAATAAGATTTTTGCACTTAAAATATGAAAATACATCTTGCTCACTTAAAATAAGAAAAACAACTAATTTTTCCATTTAAAATAAGAAATAAAGTCAAAGTTTGCTTGAATTAAGAAAAAAAACACTTATTTCACTGGCAGATAATATCACTTGTCAAGATGAATCTGCTCAAATAAAGTAAAATGTTTTTAATTTGAGTCATTTTTACTTAGATATGTTTTTTTTCCAGTGCAGGAAGACAGTGCAGAGACCTGAGACCAGGACTTATGTGCTCGTACTTCCTGGCTCGAATCAAAATATAAAAAAAAAATATATATATATATATATATATATATATATATATATATATATATATATATATATATATATATATATATATATATATATATATATGTATATGTTGAACTTAAATGGTTAAAGAGGACATTGTGCTTGAGTCTGCTGTATACTGTGACAGCGGGAGATCATTATGTCAAAATTTATATATTTTAAAATGCAATATTCATCTAAAGCAATTTAATAAAAGAAACAAGTTCTCTGACGTTAGAAAATTGCAGTGCCCAAGAGGAGCCGACTTCACCGTAAATGTCATCACACAGAGAGCCGTGAATCACTCCAAACACGATCTGGAGAGACTAAATGAGAAGGGGTAACAATGATAAGAGTTCAGAACTGAAGAAGCAGCTTGGACGAGTAGCCAAATATTTTCACTCTAAAAACGTTGGTCCAGTTGACAGAACTGAATTGTTTCTTTTGCTGACCCTACCATAGTTAAAAATAATTTAAACACAAACGAAATCCAGGCACTCTAGAAAGTAAAAATCACACAAGGAAAAGTATAGTTGAAAAGCCTTTATTTAGATGGCCAAAGCCAACATGTTTTGACCATGACTGGTATTTTTTATCTATAAAAAATAATCAAATAACATAAATATATGAGAAAATCTGAATGAATATATATATATATATATATATATATATATATATATATATATATATATAAATATATATATATATATATATATATACAACGCATTTCTGCGCAGTATCTTTGCTGTTCCCAGTACTGCACTTTTCTGGACTGAGATGTCTGTTGTCCTTCCTGGGATCTGCTGCAACCACTCCTCTACTTTGGGAGTCACGGCCCCAAGTGCTCCGATCACCACAGGCACCACCGATGCTTTCACCTTCCAGGCCCTCTCCAGCTCTTCCTTGAGCCCCTGGTATTTCTCTAGTTTCTCGTGTTCCTTTTTCCTGACATTGCCATCGCTCGGTATTGCAATGTCCACCACCACGGCTTTTTTCTCTCGCTTATCCAGAACCACAATGTCTGGTTGGTTCGCCATCACCATTCTGTCAGTCTGTATCTGGAAGTCCCACAGGATCTTGGCCCGCTCATTCTCCACAACCTTCGGAGGCGTTGCCCACCTTGATCCTGGGGTTTCCAGCCCGTACTCTGCACAGATGTTTCTGTACACTATGCCCGCTACTTGGTTATGTTGCTCCATGTACGCTTTCCCTGCCAGCATCTTACACCCTGCAGTTATGTGCTGGACTGTCTCAGGCACTTCTTTGCACAACCTACACCTTGGGTCTTGTCTGGTGTGGTGAATGCAGTGAATGCAGCACTCAGAGCCATATATATATATATATATATATATATATATATATATATATATATATATATATATATATATATATATATATATATATATATATATATATATATATATATATATATATATTCAAGTTTCATGCAATATATTCAAGTGTTCATTCAATATATCTTCTTTAATTACCTAAACGGCATGCCATAATATATATATATATATATATATATATATATATATATATATATATATATATATATATATATATATATATATATATACATATATATATACATATATATATATATATATTTATAGTGCCTTTCAGCCTACAGAAGCCCTGCATAACATTTATATTTAAAAATAAATAAATAAATGATTAAAAAAAAAAAACAAGACAGATCAAAGTCTTCATTCAGACCAGGATGTTCACATGCTCTTAATTTATGAATCCAGAAAGCTTCTCTTTGATTTAATTTCTGAAGTTTATCTCCACCTCGTGCCAGTGGTTTAACATGTTCAGTGTTGTTGCTATTACGATTTTCACAAAACGTTGAGCCACCGGGGAGTGGGGAGTCCTGGTTCTTAACTCTAATCATATATTTATGCTCGGCCAAATGATCCAGTGTGTTTCTAAACTCCACCTTTACTAGAATCATTTTGATAGTTTCAGCCCTGGAACTGCACATCTCTACTTAACTAATGGAAAAAGGCAGCTAGTTAACTTGAAAACTACCAATACATGACAAGGTGGAACAGACAGACTAATAATAAAGGGTTACTCAAACATGAATGAAACAAAACACAACTCGGAGTGTGTTTTTGACAAAGTAGCACCGTTATAACATTGCTTACAGCTCACAAAGATTCATTTTGTGAAATATAGGACATTTAAAGACAACAAAAATTAGGTCTAGTGCATTTTAGAAAGTTTTACTCCAGATTTTTTATTCTATAGGTGTTGGCCGAGCAGCTTTGCAGTGACACAAAGAAAACGAAGGCAGAGAGGGAGAGACTAGCACAAGTGGAGGCCCTTATGTGGAGGAGTGCTTGTGTTTTGGTGTGGGTGAAAGGGACATTTGCTACAGGCTCCGTTGTGGCCCCCAGGCTGAGTTTGTGTAGAGTGGTGGGAACTCAAGCTGGGTGCTTAATGGGGGGCTTCACCTTTGGGTGCTGGACAAGAGGGACTGCAAGCAAAGAGGAATTTTATAGACACTGGAGTAGGCTCAGAATGGTGGGGCACGGTACAAAGATGATAAAGTGCACTGGGGAATGGGTACAAACTTTTAGCTACTGCACAAATAGTGGAATTCAATGAGAAAGCAATGCCTACTTTGTTTGTGTTACGACCCGGCTCTGCTAGGGACCGAAGTAACAAAATAACCAAGATGTAAAATGGAATAAATAAGGTAATTTAATTAAAAGGAATGTACACGGTAAATTAAACAAAGCAGGCTAAAATACGTACAGAACAGGATAACAAGTTGTGCCAAAAACGAGTCACGTGGGCTTACACAAAAAAAAACAAGTGACTAAACTAAGGGACGCAAACAAAACTAAATCACAAGTGTCCCAAAGCAAAATCACATAAACCCACAAACAGAATCAAGTGACAAAACAAAAAGGCACAAAACCGAACTAAACTAAACTAGTGTCTCACACACACAAAGTCACGTACTAGTACAAACAAAGTGACTGACACAAAGAGACACAAACACAAAATGGCAAACTGGCCACAAAGGCCAGCCGCCCTGAACAGGTGAGAGGAATCTTCTTAAATAGGGGGAGGAGGCTGGAGGTGAGGTGGGAGTGGCCGAGGGCTGAAGTTCCCACCAATCAGAGACCAGGGCTCTCCCAGCAGGAATCCAAATGACGAAAGAAATTAAAACACACAACACAAATCAAAGAACTGGAGGCCTGGGGCCGTAACACCCTCCCCCTTAAGTTACAAAATATTTTGTAACCAACTGAATTTTGTTTAATACTTGCATAAGTGCAGGTGAGATGGGGAGGTGGAAGGCAAGTGAAAACAACAGTGCCAGGGCTGGTTCTAGGTAGGCCCGATACTAGTGCCATCTCTCCCTTACCCTCAGCCTCCATTGAGACTGGCCAGGTACGCAGGGAACCGAGCCCCATCCCTGGAGCTGGGGAAGATGGGAGACAAGAAGAACTTAGGACAAGAAAGTATGGGCAGTTGATCAGGCCGTCCACCAACCTCATCTGTGGTGATCTCCAAACAAGGCACAATCTTGCACATGCCATAGCCTTTGAACAACAGCCTCAAGCAACATACTGCCAATCGTCCATCACCCATCACCAAACACCAAGACAAATTTTCCAAAAACAAGCCAATTAACACACTTACCCAATACAAACCTATTAAATAGCCAATTACCAATTTATAAAGGCGGGATCGAGTATTCTGATCCCGGACGAGCCCCCAATTTGTTACGACCCAGCTCTGCTAGGGACCGCGGAAGTAACAAAATAACCAAGATGTAAAATGGAATAAATAAGGTAATTTAATTAAAAAGAATGTACAAGGTAAATTAAACAAAACAGGCTAAAATATGTACATAAAATAACCTAAACTAAGAAAAAAGAACAGGATAACAAGTTGTGCAAAAAATTAGTCACGTGGGCTTACACACAAAAAAAAAACTAAGGGATGCAAACAAAACTAAATCACAAGTGTCCCAAAGCAAAATCACATAAACCCACAAACAGAATCAAGTGACAAAACAAAAAGGCACAAAACCGAACTAAACAAAAATAGTGTCTCACACAAAAAGTCACGTACTAGTACAAACAAAGTGACAACAGAAAGAGACACAAACACAAAATGGCAAACTGGCCACAAAGGCCAGCAGCCCCGAACAGGTGAGAGGAATCTTCTTAAATAAGGGGGAGGAGGCTGGAGGTGAGGTGGGAGTGGCCGAGGGCTGAAGTTCCCACCAATCAGGGACCAGGGCTCTCCCAGCAGGAATCCAAATGACGAAAGAAATTAAAGCACACAACACAAATCAAAGAACTGGAGGCCTGGGGCCGTAACAGTTTGGATAGATAAAACGTTAGATGTTGAGTAAACAAACTTATTAAAACAATTCTAGCAAGAGCAGTTTCCTGTTTATCGATGTAAGGTACTTGCTTCATGGTTAAACACCAGTCTATGTTATAATGCTGTTTCATCATTACAAACATACCCAGGGTTGTGTTTTTTGGGGTATTTGAGACCTCCTTTATCATGTGAATAAATATTTCATCCATCCATCTTCTCCTGCTTAATCCAGCTGGGTCGTGGGGGCATCTTGCTGCCCAATCCTCATAGCACCTGACCCCCCCCATGAACCCCTCTGTGAGTGGAGCCCACAGGAGGGTGATCCTTGATGTTAGTTCATAGAGGTGCAACTTTCTTGCTGTGAGGCATGAGTGTTGCCACTCAGCCACCATGCCGCCATGAATAAATATTGTAAGCCAATTTGATTGTTTTAACGAGAAAATAAAGGACTATGACAACCATAACATTCAAAACTAAAACAAAAAAACAACACCTTTGAAGTAATTTTTCTCTATTTTACACTTGGCGAGTTAAGGTCTTTTGCCTTTGCAGGGCAGTGCATTTGTGAGGACATGGCTTTAGCTTTAAGGTGAAAATGGAAAGATTCAATGTCCAAACTTACAGATTATTGGTGATGGGGTTTAATTAAAGATGCAGGTTCCACAAATGAAGATTCCACAATACATCCGGATCATACAGTCAGAAAACTGTATGGCCTCAGCACTTTACAGTTTCCACACACAAAAAATGAGAACATAAGAATAATAATCCAACCACAGAGGAAACCTGGCACCACCCCGAAGGCTCCTCCCAAACACCTTCAACCAAATGTGTCAGTTATATTCATTTAACACAAATTCTGCATCTTTAGGCTGAGTTCTTCTCTTAAACTGAAAACACTCTGTTCCACCTTGTGATGTCAGGTGGTAATAGAGGAAGTGCTCCACTGTGTTTTTAAACTCTATACACCTTCACTAGAATCATATGGATCAATTCAGCCATCTCTACTAAACAAAGGGTAAAATGAGCTGTTAACGTGAAAAGTGGTACTTCATGACAAATTACTGAATGTCTTTTTGCAAATTACTGATGTCAGACTTATGATAATCACAATAATAATTTGGGTACACATTAGATTTAATTCATTAAGAAAACACGTGTTATGTTTGAGTGACAGACGCTCTCGTCACATACCCCTGGACCCAGAACACAGAATCACACTCTGACTCTAATTATAACTGAGCCACAGAGCCTAGGTGTGGTAGGGAATGAAAAAACTATAGTTGAAAAGACAAAATGTCAGAAGGAGAGATAGTGTATTTATAGGAATGGTTGATTGGTTGGGTAAAATCAGTAGCAGATTGTGATTGGCCGAAAGTAATATAAGTAACAGGCCTTCCATCACTGGAAAAAAAACAATATGTAGGTAAGTTTAAATGACTTAAATTAACAACATTTCACTTTATTTGAGCAGATTCAACTTGACAAGTAAAATGATCTGCCAGTGGAATAAGTGTATTTTCTTTTGATTTGATTTTGTTTCTTATTTTAAGTGCAAAAAGTTGTTTTTTTTATTATTTTAAGTGTAGCAAGATGTATTTTCATATTTTAAGTACAAAACGTCTTATTCCACTGGCAGATCATTTTACTTTGTTTTTTTTTTACTTTTACTTAGTGAAATTTACACAAATCAAGGTAAACCTTTCTTAATTAAATCTTAACTTGACTAGATTCCGTTTTTTTCAGTGATATTTGTGGAAATGTCTTTTGTTTTAACAATATGATCCTTGTGACTACTATGTAGTATACTAAGTATGTATGTAATGTATGTGGATCATTATGTTATCATTTGAAATCACAATATTCATCTCAAACAACTTAACCAAAGAAGCCAGTTCATTGATTTCTGCATTAGAAAACTGTGATGCCCAATGGGAGCTGACGTCGCCATAAACGTCATCACAAAGAGCCTTGAAGTTGTCAGCAACTCCGATGGATCTCTGCAGATCACACCAGCAAGCAGCAGATTTCTTTTCATTTGTACCAAAATGACTACGTGATGTTGCCAAATCCTATGCCTATCAGCGATTAAGGAAATAAATTTGTGAAAACGGGAGTTGATCAACAAAATGCATAATGAAAATAAGCATTTAAATATTATTCAAACATGCACAAATCACTGTAAATACAAATTGAAGAGGGGGAACAACAATAACATGGTTAAAATGTCTGAAAAGTGGATTGTGCTTTTCTGTCAGCTCCTTTGACCCTTGGATTGGATCAGAGCTGTAACACCAGAGCGTTTCTACATGAAGTCATTACTGAGAGCAGAATTAGTCGTCTCTCCTCGCTATCCAAGCTGCCCTCTGCCTGGCACCTACACTGTTGGCAGGGCTCTGGTGGTCTGGAGCCGGGCCGGGGGCTGTCCCACATTCCTCTGCCCATCCAAATGCTCCTCTCGGGGGGCTGTGGATGGCTGTCTGCCCCTGGTGTTCCCAGCGCAGTGGCACAGGTCTGTTAAAGGCTGTTATTTAGTGTGTGTCAGATAAAGACAGATTTACCGTCACCTCCAGAGACGAGGGACAGTCTGTGCTAGTGCGGCTCCCCCACAAGACCCTGGGCCGGGGTGAACACAGCTGATGGATGGGGCAGACTGGTGGTGTAGACAGCAATTCACTGAAAGCTGTAAACAGGGAGCAGTGATTTCATGTTAAGCATGAAAAAGTGGTATGTTTGGTTGCTTAGAAACTTGCAAACGTCTTAATACAAATGAAATGTTTGAACCCTTTTTGTAATGATTTTCTCAATATGTAATAACTTATGACATAATAATATAATCATATCAGGTCTTTCAGCAATTTAATTACAAAATACAGCAAATTCTACAAAATGTATTTGATGACAAGAGGCAGTAGACTACTAAGTACTTATTGGACCACTGATCCAGATTTCAACGAGGTTTAGAGAGAGGAAAAATCTAGGACCATAGCCACAGGAATGAGCCATTCAGAAACCAATTGCTTCTCAGGGGCTGGTTTTTAATCCTAATAGATGCTCATGCCAATTGTAAACATTTGCTAATAACTAAGTCATGAGAAATGCTCCGTTATAAGCAAATGTCCTTCTACACCACATCAGGGAACATCTTGTGTCCATTCCTTTTCCTTGTGTCCATAAGCCTTAAGCCGCACTTCAAAGACGTGTGTGCAGATAAAAGCACATGAGATGTACTCAACTCACTCACCCTGGCAGAGGAAATATACTACTCATGTTCTTATAATGTATTTGTTTGCATTGTTGGCCTTTAAACATGCTCTGCCATAACTCTGCTTTGGTGTTTCATGTTTTGGAACTTAAATGAATGCCTGTATAGAAAATATACATGAAGTTGCATCAGTCTGTGCCCCTCATCTGGATTGAGTGGCAATACACCATCTACTGGCAGGAGTGGGAATTACAAAAGCAAAGGCAGCCATTTAAGCAACCAGTCTGGCCATGATTTATGGACTTCAGCAGTGCAGGAGATCTCCACATCTCTAGCTTTGACGTCACAATCCTGTGATGATGTAAAACTGAACTCAGTATTCGCTCCGTTTCACTAGAACCACAGGAGGACCTTGACAGTTGGTATTGAACCAATGCAGCGAAATATAACTCCAGGTATGTGACGACATTGATAACATTTTAAGTACATTTGAATCATACATTTAATCATAATATTCACTGTTTAAGGAAATATGTAATCCATGATAATATTAAGCACTGATTTTGTAATGATGGAGATATAGGCACAGTACAAGCCTTTCAATGAACGCTTTACAACACACACAGAACACAACACAGAAGACGATCAAACCAAAGCATAGAGGCCTACAGTATGAAACACAAGCTCCAGTGACTGACTTTATTTAGTTTACCTGTTTAAAAGTGAACAGGAGTGCAGCCTCACCTTCTGGAGTGCTGTGTACTCATACCACACTCAACTCACCAATTGGTAATACATTATTTTTTACAAGTTATCACACAGTAAGTCATTGTAAGGCATTTTCTTAATGTGTCTGTGCTGTGCTGTTCATTTAGCGGTGAAATGTGCCTGGATGCCCCAGTGATGATTTGTTTGTGCACTTGCAGCACCTCTGAGGCACACGCTGTCAAAAGAGCAGGTGGTACATGACATCTTTAGTTTATCTGTTTATTTATCAGGCACAATGCACATAAAAATACAGACCTACACTAAGATGTTATATGTTTGTGCCAGGTTATAGAAAAGTCAGTCCGTGGACAGGTTGGTATCATAAATGGCATGTCTCCAAATAAAATTCATGTATATTAATGCAATCAGTCATCCATTAAATCAATAAGTAAAACCAGTCCCATTCAATCTCACCACATCCATCCACACTATTTACATATTTACACTCCAGGTAACACATGTTTAAATGTACATGTTTAACACTAATATACCATTGACTGACTGATTTCAAGCGCACATGCAGGTCTACATTTTTCTATTTACCTTTATTATAACATAAAAAAATATTACCTACAAAAAAGACCATCAGATTGTTTCATTGAGACACTGGTCCCCTCATCCCTGTGGGTATAACAGTGAATATGGAGGTGCAGCAGGTCTGCTGTACCTCTGTGATCTGTGAGAGGAAAACACATTTTAACACGGGCCAAACTGTGTTTAGTTTTGTAAAGATCTCAGTTACTACAGACTTTCCTGTAAGAGCTGTTAACATGAATCCATACAGCTTATCACGTTTTAGAAATATTATTAAAATTGGCTGAATTAAAGTAAAATCACTCAAGAAGGATGAATGTGGATTTTAATAAACTTATTTCAGTTCAATTATAATTTTAATATGACCCCCAACAAAATGCAAAGTGCAGAGGTACTCATTTACGTGTACTTTTATAGCACCAAACGTTTACTAATATGTGAGCAATATTTAGTTTGAAGTACTTTTATCTGAGTAGAAGTTTTGGTATCACTGTGAGTAAGTCTACAAGTGACAAAAGCTTAACGATGAAAACTTGAACTTCGCTCATTATTGAATTTATTGTCCTTAAATTTACAATTCTAATGTTGAACCCAGACTTTACTTTTACTTTTGCTTGGGTAGTAGTTTTCTCAAATACTTTTTCACTCAATCACTTTGTACTTTTGCTAAATGTCATACCTGTCAATCAAACAGAGTAAAAAAGTTTCACAATGCACAAAATGGAACAAACAATACAGTAAAACCAAACAAAATAGAGAATGTTGTGGTCTTAAAGTTTCATATTTTCCTCCGTATGGCGCAGCTTCGTTCATCATCGCGCTCTTGACACTTATAGATTTCCAATAGAATGTGAAGTGTTCTCGAAATGCACTATTACTCTCATAACTCTCTAGCAAGTTTCATCAAAGTTCCATCAAAACTTCTAAGGCAAAGCGAAAATTGCCTTCATACATTTCGAAGACTGTAGATGTATAAATGTAATTCTAGGTGGTTATGATGGTGGCTTCAGGTACATCTCTGTGTGGGTGTTATTGGAGCTATTAGCTGAGGTAAATGAACAGTGTGCTTATGTGAAAGTGAAAGAGCATGCCCGCCCACACAGCTTAGCGCTCACTGGGGCTCAGTATTAGAGCTGGTCATCCCGGAGGTGGGTGGAACAGCGTACAGCGTACATGGAGCGACATAACCAAGTAGCGGGCATAGTGTACAGAAACATCTGTGCAGAGTACAGGCTGGAAACCCCAGGATCAAGGTGGGCAACGCCTCCAAAGGTTGTGGAGAATGAGCGGGCCAAGATCCTGTGGGACTTCCAGATACAGACTGACAGAATGGTGATGGTGAACCAACCGGACATCGTGGTTCTGGATAAGCGAGAGAACAAAGCCGTGGTGGTGGACATTGCAATACCGAGCAATGGCAATGTCAGGAAAAAGGAACACAAGAAACTAGAGAAATACCAGGGGCTCAAAGAAGAGCTGGAGAGAGCCTGGAAGGTGAAAGCATCGGTGGTGCCTGTGGTGATCGGAGCACTCGGGTCTGTGACCCCCAATTGGATGAGTGGTTGCAGCAGATCCCAGGAAGGACAACAGACATCTCAGTCCAGAAAAGTGCAGTACTGGGGACAGCAAAGATACTGCGCAGGACTCTCAAGCTCCCAGGCCTCTGGTAGAGGACCCGAGCTGATGAGGGTGAGAGAGACCAACCACCGTGGAAGGTGAGAAATGCGTTTATATATATATATATATATATATATATATATATATATATATATATATATATATATATATATATATATATATATATATATATATATTAGTGTTATGATTATAACTTCATCACACTTCATCAGTTTCAAGAGACACAAGATGATTATGTATCGCACACATTGGCTACATGATGAAGACTATATTTTAGAGCGATGTATATATTTGAGTAACACACATCACTACAGGTTTTTCTGTGATACCGAAGGGCAGAGCTCATGGGAGGCACCGTATTCTCCATTGGTGCCCTGGCAAAACGATGCTCTGAGCTTCAAGCATGTTTGAAGGATTCTTCCTGTTTGGCGTTTGCTTTTGTTCAACAGCAAAAAGTTTCAAACATTGCTATTAGGGATGGGCATTTGATGAATTTTCTTAATAGATTGTCGGGAGAATTAACGATTGAGTTTCGATGAATCATTAAGGTTTTTACATTCAAATTATCATCATTATTATTACAATTCATCAGAGGAGCAATATGGGTGGTGATTTGAGGTGATGTGTACAACGTGGTGACTGAGGGTCCGAAATGAGGACATGTCAAAAATGAGGTCGCACAATAGAGGTCCGGACTGAAGGCTCTAAAACTGGACTGTCAGGCTGAAATCCGGACAAATGATCACCCTAATATGGGTATATAAAACAAATCTAAATGCACACCAAAAATATTCATTATATTTTCTTAGCACTTTATCTTCTGCTTACCGGAAGTAACAACAGCTGATATATGCCACATCACCACCAATACTGGGCACAGTTCTGAAGATGGCAGCAGCAGCAGCCCAAACATGTCAACAAGGTAAATACACTACATTGTCTTGAAAAAAGAACCTAAGAAGTTAAATTTCTAAATGCACTTTAAAACCATCTTTAAAAAATAAAAATATACATAATGAAATACTTTAGTCATAGAATCACTTATTCAACTCTGATCACAATAAATACTGAGCCCAAAGACTGCACGGTTTGACTTCTTAACTTGCTCTGTTGTTTTCAGCTTTAACTATAAGCTTGAATATTCCCAAGGTGAGAGTGAGACTCTTGAAATATTAGAACACATGAAGAGTGCTGCACATATCAATCTGTGATAAAATGTCTGATTTTCAAACCATTTAAGGAGGAAATACGGCTTTTAAATCTGGCTAACTAGTTCCAGTGCTCACAAATCCTTCGGCACATGTCTAATACTCACATGCATCAGTGTTCTGGGATCATAGTAGAGGGTAGAAAAATAGACTGAGCTTTAAATGGTGAGTTTTGTCTTTGGACTCCTTCTTCACATCACTGCTCCGATCGGTCAGTCTCACGCTTCACCCTTCCCTCACTGAACCAGGACCAGTGTGCAAAATACAGATAACCCATCACACCCCGTGACGAAACTGCAGCTCCGCCTCATGACCTGCAAACGGCACCGTGTGACGACGTCCTGTCCACAGCCCGACAGGTGCGAACGCAGAACTCCAAACAACCGCACCCGAGCACAGCACGGCCCAAAAGTCCAGCGCGAGTGCAACCCGGGTACAGCAGGAGTTGGGGCAACAAACAGTCTAACTGCAGATCACTGTGCATCCCTCAGTAATGAGAACTACCTCAGGTCACGACACATTATTTCACCCGTTATGTGACTGTTCTGAAGACAGAAGAGACTGACGATTGTTCTGGTTAGCAATAAAAAATAAAAAAAAATAAAAACTGAAACGCAGCTGAAATGAGTTTCCTCTGCAAGGTGGCTGGGTATTCTCTTAGATCTAGGGTAGGAGGAGCTCGGAGTAGAGGTGCTGCTACTCTACGCCAAGAGAAGCAACTGAGGCTCGAGCATCTTGTCGCATCAGGAGGAGGCCCGGGGAAGACCCAAGGACTTTGTGTCTCATTTTGGCCTTGGCATCCCCCCTGAATAGCTGTGGGAAGTGTGTGTGGAAAGAGAAGTTTAGAAGTCCCTGCTCAGACTTCTGCCTCTGCAACCCGACGACAGATAAAGCAGAAGAAAATGGATGTCCTGGCTTGTGCCCAGCTTTAGAATACCTCAGCTGGCAAAGTACAGCAGACAGTTTGCTCGTGTTTTCCAGTGAGACGCAGACAGCGCACAGTGGTCTGATTTTGCTTTTACAAAAACAACCTTGCACCAATTTACAAGAGAAAAGTAAAGCAGCTTAAACTAATGATTCTTTACTATACCCTACTGCACAAATAAGACAACACACACAATTTCTTGCTTTAACTAGTTTCACTTTATGAGGAGGTTTGATGATAATGATTCCACGCTGCACACCGAGGCCTGAATATTTAAACCTACCCACACATACTACAAAGCCCATGCATTATTTAAGGGCTCTGTGGCGTAATAGCAGCGCGAACAGGACTTACAACCGCAGCAGATGATGGTGATGGATTCACACTCAGAGCCCTGAAGTTTTCCCACATAACCGGGGGTAACCATGCCAACCGGGCCCTGGCAGAGGCGTGCACTCTGGTGGCCCATAATCTCACCGCTACTTGACTTTTGAGTACACTACAAGCGAGCGGGTTATAAAGAGCTTTTATCCTCACTACTCCCCAAGCACAATACCGTTTGAAAGCATAACCCCATTACAGCTCTCCCCAATGAGGGTGCTCTGTTTTAAGGACTGCATCTTGTCAGAGGTGCTAATGTGACTTCAAAATAATATTACATACAAGTAGAAGTATAAAGTTGTAGTCCAGGAAGATAGTCAAGAAGTATTTGGGAAAACTACTCAAGTAATTTGGATAATTTCATTTCTATTATTGGAAATTTCTACTGAACTAAAAGTAAAAGGTTGAAAACTCCTGCTTCATGATGTCACAAGGTGGAACAGAAGTAAGGTAAGGTAAGGTTTATTTATATAGCGCTTTATACAGACACATGTCCCCAAAGCGCTTTACACAGCATTTTTACCTAGCATTCTTCATTCACTCCATACCCAGTGGTGGTAAACTACTGTTGTAGCCACAGTTGCCCTGGGGCAGACTGACAGAGGCGCGGCTGCCAAGCCAAGCGGCGCCAACGGTCCCTCCGACCACCACCAACACTCACTCACACAACTTTCACACCTACAGTGCATGTTTTGAGTTGATGGGGGAAACCGGAGCGCCCGGAGGAAACCCATCCAGACACGGGGAGAACATGCAAACTCCACACAGAAAGGCCCAGGCGACCCAGTCAGAACTTTTTGAGCTTTACAGACGTGGATAGACTAATAACAAAGAGTTACTCAGACAAGTGTGAATGAAACAAAACACAACTCAAAGTAGGGTTGGTGTAATATGGTTCCCGCGGTGTCAAAAAGTACCAACGGTATCAGTTTCATTACCGTCATTAAAAAATCTGCATAAGGACCTAAAATCACAGCGTGGACTTTCTCCTCTCTCTCTCCTCTTTAAACGCCATTATGCACGGAGATATCCATCCACACACAGC
Source organism: Odontamblyopus rebecca (assembly GCA_030686955.1). NCBI lineage: Eukaryota > Metazoa > Chordata > Actinopteri > Gobiiformes > Gobiidae > Odontamblyopus > Odontamblyopus rebecca. The sequence goes on from CM060658.1 coordinate 33,071,693, forward strand.
GAGGAAAAAGAAAAAAAATGTGACTGGCGCTTCGTGTTTTTCATGTGTGATGTTGAGCAGAAAGGATTGCGATGGAAACGTTTTATTGAACGCCGAGAGTCAAAAGAGGACACACTGAAGAGGAGAACGTTCAGGCTTAAGGGCGAAGTTAGATTTTCACAGAGGAGATGGTAAAGCCCAATTTATGGTTCTGAATTAAAACTTGTTTGCGTCGACATCCACCCCTTACGCACAGTGTCTGCGTCGACTGCCGTGCACCTCCGAAACTTTCTAACTATGCGTCAAAACAGCACAGACAGCAAGAGGAAGCAATGCAGACAATAAGGGCTGTGATTGGTCCTCTCAACCACCAATCGGCATTTCTCTGCTCATTATAGACTTTGAATAATAATGTGTTTAATGCAACTTTGTGCACATTTGTTTACATTTTACAGAAACAAAACGTAAAACCGCATGGCTCATTTGCATACAGTATAAGCACTGATAAAAACAGCTTGTGCGCTGATGCTGATGCAATCGAACACGCTGGTAAAGTTTGGCCTGATCAGAACTTGTGCCTCATCTTCAAAAATAATGCTGCTCTTCTGTTTCTGAATGGTTTAGGTACAGCTACAAAATAATTATTAACTAGTCATGACAATACCGTATACCCCAGTAAAATTCTGAGAAGGTTTAATGGTATCAAAATTTCAGCTCAACTCTAACTCTAAGTATGCTTTTGAGGAGGTAAAAACAGTCTAACATGACTGAAAGATCACAGCAGACACTTTGCATAATGCAGGACCTTTAATATCTGGTTTATAATTTGAAGTGAATGCATTTTATACAATAACTCATCTTTAGGTAACAGATAATACTCCATACAACTGTATAACAACCCCCCCTTATGTAACTCACCCTTATGTAACACATGGCCCTATGTCCTGTCATCATTTCATTGTTCCACATTGTCTTCGTATGACCTCTTGTGGTCACTGTCATTGATCAAATTCAAATATGTAATTATTGTCATTATTGTCACTGTTCTCATATATTTGTCTGAATGTCCATGCTCTGATGCTGCTGCCAGTACTGTTGCTGTACTGATGTCTTACTGTGCTAAATGTTTACACCGGGGTTATTTAAGGGTTATTTATTTCAGTTTGGTTTGCACTTTACCAGCTTTGCACTTTATCAACTACGCATGTGGATGCTCCAAACACAATTTTGTTGTTCTTGTGTGACAATGACAATAAATAAATTACGGAATTTGAATTTTGTATATACATATTTATATGTATATACAAAGCTTATATATAGTATATACAGCTCCACATTATATTTACTCAATACATGTGGCCATACCAGCTTGTCAAAGCCTGATCCCGTTAGATCTCAGAAGCTAAGCAGGGCTGGGCCTGGTTAGTACTTGGATGGGAGACCACTGGGAATTCCAGGTGCCACAGTGGGGCGCCAGTGGCAAAAACTGTCATTGTGTCCTTAGGCAAGACACTTCACCCACATTGCCTAGTATGAAAGTGATGTGTGCATGGCAGGACTCCCTTGAAAAAGAGATTAGTAATCTCAATGGGACTTTCCTGGGTAAATAAAGGTTAATATATATATATATATATATATAGAGAGAGAGAGAGAGAGATATAGATATAGATATAGATATATATATAGAGATATATATATAATTGTGTCTTATTTGACACATGTCTCTTGCTCTTTTTTGTTTCTTATTTAGAATCTATTATTATGTATTTATATCTTTCACTCTTTGTTATTATGTTATACTGTGATGTGTGAGCAACTGTGTCCAAATAAATTCCCTTGTGGATCCATAAAGTTTGTCTAAGTCTATTTTAAAATATTTGATATTTTCAAAGTATAGACACAAAAATGATCACAGATTCAAGTTAAAATTGTTTTATATTGTCAACGTAAATCCTTTGTCACAAGTAAGAGTACTGTTACTTTAAAAAAAAAAACCTCAAATAGGAGTAAAAGTACGCTGCCAGAAAAATACTCTGTTACTTAAGTTGTTCAAGTAAATGTAACTGAGTATTACCTCTGGATTTTGTACATGTTTTTCAGCCTTTGTGGAGCGTGAGCGATAGCACTTCAGTCCAAACACAGTGAAAGAGTACATGAGCCTAGTTATAGGCCAATAAGAGGAGATCTGCAAAGGTTAGACTAGAACAGTGTGAAAAAGGACAATGATGGACAATGCAAGAAGTCAAGAGGGGCCCTCCCAGAGTTACGACCAGCAACGAAACAAAAGACTACAGGGCTTAGAAAAGGACACAGGGCCACACAAGCAATGGAGATTTTTGTAAACATATAGATTTTATTTCAGCATTTTTTTTGTTTATTGCATATTTTTTACGAAGTATTTCTTGTAAGTATCTGTTGACGCCTGCAAAATAAATTTAATAAAGGTACACTATATAACTATGAAACATATTTATCTTGCAATGATCTTATTACATGTGTTTTATTGCAAAAAACACATTTTTCATGCATCTATGTACATAAATCTATGTTTAACATTTATATTAAGCATTTTTAGTGTTTTTTGATGTACACGAATTGGCTACGACCTTAAAAAAGTCATGTGGTGTGACCGAGAATAACCTTAAAATTGTTTTATTTTCTAAAACATGGTTGGGATATTAACCTAAGTTCTGAGCAATATGAAGTGTGTAGAAACAAACTGTTGGCATTTCTTTAGATTTTTAATGCATATTGATATTTTCTTTTGCTGTCCAATATGACAGTCGCCTGCTTGTGTTTAATGAACAAACTACTGCCCTGTAAAATGCAGAAAATTAAGAGAAATGCCTAAAGAATCCCATTCACCCAAGTCGACTTTGTCTGTTATCAAAATTCCAGCCATAGAATTACTGCTGTTATTATTCGCACCACATGATGCACGATCGCACCACATGACATTTTACACTTTAAGTACAGAAAAACATGCAGAATAACTCATGATTTCTGAAAAAAAATTGCTGAATTATTATATTATCATTTAAACCTTAACTGAGGAAATTGCAACTGGACAGAAAATGTAGGCGTCACGTCATTGACCCATATACAGTTTTAAATATGTCTTATGTAATCTGCTAATTTCAAACACAAGGTTCATTTTAAATTAGGACACTTTTAGAAATGTACTGGGTAAAATGTTGCCTGCGGTTTTTGAAGTGCTGATAAGTGTTTCATATTGAAATGAGCTTTATCACCTCTGAAAACTTTGAACAGCAACAAAAGATAAAAAGAGTAAACTCATGAAAAGATCAGGAGATGTAGGTGGAAGTGCATCCAGACTCTGTTGAACAACTTTGTGGTACCTTTTCAAATTTACTATAGATAAGGTATGGTAATTTATTGAAGTTTGTAAAAGGTCACTGTCCTCCGATGGAACATTTGAAATCTTGCTAAAAAAAAACTACAAAAGTATGTTCCAATTCAGTGTTTGTAGAGCCCAAAATCAATTAAATTAAATAACGTTACAGGCCTTAAAGGTGCAATGTGTAACTTTTTCTGGTTGGGAGTCTGGCACCTGTTTGTTTCTATGGAAATGTCATTGCTCTGCCTGGAATGTCCCACAGTGTGACATTAAATAGCTCTACTTTATATTTACTCAATTACGGGTAGTTTTTTGTAGCTCAAAAATACTTAGAAAAACTAGAGAAATAGAGCGACAAAGGCACACCTGCTCAGGACTATTTAAAGGTGCATTGTGTAACGTTTCGGTTGAGCGTCTGTTACCTGCTTGTTTCTATGGAGATGTCACTGCTCTGCCTGGAATGTCCCACAGTATGACATTAAACAGCTCTACATTACATTTATTCAATTAAAGGTGTTTTAGAGCCCCTCCTCGAACCACCACCTTAACGTGGTGGAGGGGTTTGAGTGCCTGAATGATCCCAGGAGCTATGTTGTCGGGGGCTTTATGCCCCTGGTAGGGTCACCCAAGGCAAACAGGTCCGGGGGGACGGGTCAGACAAAGAGTGGTTCAAAAGCCCCTAATGAGGAGACACATTCAAAGGCCAGTTACGTCGCCCGGGATGACGCCACCGGGGCCCCACCCTGGAGCCAGGCCTGGGGTGGGCGCTCGATGGCGAGCGCCTGGTGGCCGGGCTTTTCCCCACGGGGCCCGGCCGGGCACAACCCGAAGAGACGACGTGGGACCGCTCTCCCCTGGACCCACCATCTGCGGGAGGAGCTATAGGGGCCGGGTGCAAAGAGATCTGGGCGGCAGTCGAAGGCGGGACATGGAGACTAGCTCTGGGGACATGGAATGTCACCTCGCTGGGGGGGAAGGAGCCTGAGCTTGTGCGGGAGGTTGAGCGTTACCAGCTAGATATAGTCGGCCTCACCTCCATGCACAGCTTGGGTTCCAGAACCCAAATCTTTGAGAGGGGCTTAACTCTCCATTTCTCTGGCATTGGCCTTGGGGAGCGGCGGCGAGCTGGTGTGGGCCTGCTCATCGCCCTTCAGCTCAGCCGCTGCGTGTTGGAGTTCACCCCGGTGAACGAGAGGGTCGCGTCCCTGCGCCTTCGGGTCGGGGACAGGTCTCTCACTGTGGTGTCGGCCTACGGGCCGAACAGCAGTGCAGAGTACCAGGCCTTCTTGGAGTCTCTGGGAGGGGTACTGAACAGTGCACCGACCGGTGACTCCGTAGTTCTACTGGGGGACTTCAACGCCCACATGGGCAACGACAGTGACACTTGGAGACGGGTGATTGGGAGGAACGGCCTTCCTGATCTGAAACCGAGCGGTGTTCTGTTATTGGACTTCTGTGCTAGTCACGGTCTGTCCATAACGAACACCATGTTCGAGCACAAGGGGGTCCATCGGTGCACGTGGCACCAGGACTCCCTAGGCCAGAGGTCGATGATCGACTTTGTTGTCGTGTCATTTGATCTCCGGCCGTGTGTCTTGGACACTCGGGTGAAGAGAGGGGCAGAGCTGTCAACTGATCACCACCTGGTGGTGAGTTGGGTCCGCTGGCGGAGGAGGAAGCCGGAAAGACCTGGTAGGCCCAAGCGTATCGTGAGGGGAACATCTGGTGGAACCTTCTGTCGGTGCGGTCTTCAACTCACGCCTCCGGGAGAGCTTCTGCCGGATCCCGGGGGAGGCTGGGGACATGGAGTCCGAGTGGGTGAGTCTCTGCCTCAAGTGGAGGAGTTCAAGTATCTCGGGGTCTTGTTCACGAGTGAGGGGAGGATGGAGCATGAGATTGACAGGCGGATCAGTGCAGCGTCGGTAGTGATGCGGTCGCTGTATCGGACCGTTGTGGTGTAAAGGGAGCTGAGCCGAAAGGTGAAGCTCTCGATTTACCGGTCAATCTACGTTCCTACCCTCACCTATGGTCATGAGCTCTGTGTAATGACCGAAAGAACGAGATCGTGGATACAAGCAGCCGAAATGAGTTTCCTCCTTAGAGTGGCTCCCTTAGAGATAGGGTGAGGAGCTTGGTCACACGGGAGGAGCTCGGAGTAGAGGCGCTGCTCCTCCACGTCAAGAGAATGCTGGTTCTGATACCTCCTGGACACCTCCCTCAGGAGGTGTTCTGGGCATGTCCCACTGGTAGGAGGCCCCGGGGAAGACCCAGGACACGCTCGAGGGACTATGTCTCTCAGCTGGCCTGGGAATGCCTCGGGGTCTCTCCGGAGGAGCTAGTGGAAGTGACTGGGGAGAAGGAAGCTTGGGAGTCCCTGCTTAGACTGATGTCCCCGCGACCCGGCCACAGATAAGCGGAAGAAGATGGATGGATAGATGGATGGATGGTGTTTTAGAGCTCAAAAATACTTAGAAAAAACGCCTTTCTGACTGTGAGTGGTGTTACCTCTCCACAGATCTGACCTGTAACATGGAGTTTGGTCTCCATGGTGACAGAAAGGTATACTGTAATAGTGTGAAACATTCCAGACAAAGCAACAACATCTCCATGAGGAAAAGCATCTGACAAATCCTCCACCAACAGTGTTATTGTTTTGTCTGGAATGTTTCATGGTATGGTATTAAACCTTTCTGTCACCATGGAGACCAAACTAGACCATATTATAGGTCAGATCTGTGGAGAGGTGACCGAGGTCACAGTCTTTTTCAAAGTATTTTTGAGCTATAAAACCACCTGCAATTGAGTTTAATATTAAGTAAAATAGTGGAGCTGTTCAATGTCACTGTGGAACATTCCAGGTAGAGCAGTGACATAACCATAGAAACAGGCAGGTAACAGACTCCCAATCCAAAAAGTTACACAATGCACCTTTAAATAGTCCTGAGCAGATGTGCCTTTGTCACCGTGGGAACAGTACTTCACAGAAGGACTAATGGAGCGTGGTGTTTTTATTTCGGCGGGCTCATCTGTATTCTGGCACTGTTCGGAGGGGCACACATGGGCACCACACGGCAACAGCTGCTGCTCTGCCAGCCATTACTGATCCACACTCACACCACAGGGGCCCGACGCTAAAGCTAAACCAACCCGTACACTTTATCTACACTCGCCTATGTAAATGTGCAATAGACAAACATGCGCCGACTTAATCCTCCCTACAGGTCTGGGGGTTTGCATGTTCCTTTTATCGAGAGGACAGATGTGGAAGAATAACATAGCACTGATGGGATTGTAGACTTGTATCTGGTGATGTTCTCCAGTACCTGCATTTATCTGTGTAAATAAGTAATTAAATGGACATACAGTTCTGTGCAAAAGTTTTAGGCAGGTGTGAAAAATGCTGTAAACATGAATGCTTTCAAAGAAATAAAGAATGATTATTTGTTTTGATCAATTTACAAAATACAAAGTGAGTGAACAAAGTCCTTCAGAACTCTCTTTAGCGTAAAGAAGAAGTTGTGTTGGTGATGGTCCAGCCCCCACAGAGCCCTGACCTCAACATCATGGAGCGTGTCTGGGATTCCATGAAGAGACAGAAGGATGTGAGGAAGCTCCATCCACACAAGATCTGTGCTTAGTTCTTCAACATGTTTGGAACAGCGACCAGCCCAGTTCCTTCAGAAACTCTATCCAAGTAAACCTAGAAGAACTGATGCTCTTTTGAAGGAAAAGGTCACGCCAAATATTGATTTGTTTTAGATTTCTCTTTTGTTCATTCACTGCATTTTGTTGATTGATGAAAATAAATGATGAACACTTCCATTTTTGAAGGAATTCCTAGTTTACAGCATTTTTTCCACACCTGTCTAGGAAGTAAGGCACATTGCTCCTCTTATATTGGTTTTAAAATATTTTGATAAACGTGTGTCAAAATGTTTGCCTAGTCGTGTATGTTCTAGTACCTATGATCCCCAAATCCCTACAGAACGGGCGAAAGTGGCCTTGTGCAGAGTCCTGCAGGGGTCTGATTTTGACAAACCGCAGCCACCCGTACCCGTCATACCTCAATCCGCCCTCAACCCATTTTCCGACAGAATTGAAATAAAATTCCTCACCCAATCCGACCCACTATAAATACAAAGCAACACCTGAACCACACCCAAATGAAAATCAGTCCGAGAGCCAAAAAAAGAGTCACAACTTTATACTCTCCGCCCCACTTTCACGGTCTGTATTCATACTGAAAATCAAGAACAAGTGAGCTTTTGCCCTTCTGCTCCACTCTAAAACTCACAACAAGGTGAATTCATTCAGCTATTACGGGCCCAGTTTGTGGAACAATCAACCTGGGGATCTATCTTTTAATTTAGTTTTTAATTGAAACTTACATTTTTTTATTACTTTACGTCTCCATCTAATTTTAGCTCTCTCAAACAATGGGGCTCATTGGTCACCCTCAGACTTTACTGCTCTGCTCAGTGATTCTGCAGACACTTGACATTTTTCAGTCCCCTGAGATATTTTTTCTTTCTTATTTCCTCGTATTTGTTTTGATACGTACAAACCATGAATACAGCACTTTTCCACCTTCAAGACACTCAAAGCGCTTTACAACAAGAATCCACTCACCTCACAAACTCATACACCAGTGTACGCAGACACTGGGGGCGAGGTGGATTAAGTGTCTTGCCCAAGGACATAACAACACCATTCATCTGTAGGAGCTGGAATCACACCCCCATCCTGTGGGACAGTGGATCTGATCACTCAACCAGTGATGTTTTTATGTTGAGAGCGAGATTCGAACTACCAACCTTCGGATCAGAGGACAAACGCTCGACCAACTGAGCTGCATGTCAAACATCAATTCAGTGTACACGGCTGTACATTTATACACATTTATACACACAGAGTCCAAGTTGATATAAATTGTCAATCACACAGTACCAAAACTCACTGAAAATTTCTCACTGTCTTCATTTTACTTGCTTTTTAACTATTTTTATTCATTCATTCATTCATTTAATTTTGTTTTTCAGTGGTTCTGAACTCGGTGTTTATTACAGCAGATTAAAATGATAGTTTCAGAATAATTAATAATTACAGTAAAACATTTTGCTGTTTGATTCGGTTACACCAAACTAATGTGCTGCTACTGATATTAAAATTCTTGGCTTTCTCAACGGTCTCATTTTATGAATTTTTCATTTTATTTACTCCTTATCTGCAGGCCAGCTCAAACAGTGCTTAGAAATTCTGAACAGGTCATTATGTGAAATACTGTAGTTTCTTGTTGAAGATGATTTCAAGAACAGTTTATCACACAAGAAAGTGAAGAAATGAAATTGCGATATCTCAGAAACAGTTGGTCTGATCATGCTAAGATTTAAAATTTTGGCTTTTCTGGCTATGATTCATCTATATACCTACAGGTAGTTTCATCAAAATTTGACAGAGTAGGGTTTAACTCGCTGGGTGAACTGAGGTGGACTGACCCGGAGATTCCCCACTGAGCAGAGTCACATCTTTGCAAAGTGTTGAACAATAGAACGTGAACTGGCAGCAGAGTTGATGGAGACAGAAGCGTGCCCATGTTTACCCCTTATTTGGAACGCGACGGATAGCAAGTTACCGTATTTACCAGAGTATAAGTTGTACCAGCCAAAAAATGTGTAATGAAGAAGAAAAACAAGCTTTTGGGGGAAATTTATTTTATAAAATCACAGACCAAGAACTGACATTTCATCTCAAAAGCCAAGTTATAGAAGTTATAGTAATAAAAACAACCCAATAAAGAAGAATCTGTGTATGATTCATTCATTCGTTTTTCAATATAGAACCAAAAACAAGAAAACAAAAAAACAAGTCTTTTCTTTAATATTTGTCTCTAAAACCAAAATGAAAAAAACACATAATGATTTGTGTTTTCATTTTTGATTCTGATATACGATTCATATACCGGTATACCTGAGTAACCACCCAAACCCCAGAAAAAGTGCGACTTCTCTCTCTCTCTCTCTCTCTCTCTCTCTCTCTATATATATATATATATATATATATAGAGAGAGAGAGAGAGAGAGAGAGAGAGAGAGAGAGAGAGAGAGAGAGAGAGAAAGTAGAGAAATACCAGGGGCTCAAAGAAGGGCTGGAGAGGGCCTGGAAGGTGAAAGCATTGGTGGTGCCTGTGGTGATCGGAGCACTCGGGGCCGTAACCCCCAAACTGGATGAGTGGTTGCAGCAGATCCCAGGAAGGACAACAGACATCTCAGTCCAGAAAAGTGCAGTACTGGGGACAGCAAAGATACTGTGCAGAACTCTCAAGCTCCCAGGCCTCTGGTAGAGGACCCGAGCTGATGAGGGTGAGAGAGACCAACCACCGTGGAAGGTGAGAAATGCGTTTCTCACCTGTATATATATATATATATATATATATATATATATATATATATATATATATATATATATATATATATATATATATATATATATATATATATATGGGATTGAATAAGTGAGTACTGTATTGTGGCATCCCAGGGAACTATTTGAAAGCTTCTGGAATGATTGAAGTGGGATAGATTTCACGAGTGAAACTGATCTCTTACTTTGGTATAATGTGAGAAAAAAAAACTGTGCATATAAACTGAGACTTATGTTGAAAAAAAGCATTGAATAAATTGCCAAAAACAAAAACAAAACAAAAAACTATGATATCCAGTACCTCCCTGGGGAACATGTAGGTAGGGCCTCTCTATTCCATGATATAAAAAACATGTGATATTGGATAACTGTGCTTTGTATTCTTTGTATTCCATATAATTGCAGTATTTTGATATATACACTGTATTTCTGCTGCATAATAAGATCAGTGCATGCCTTTATTTCCTTTTTATTTTATTTTAAATAATGTAAGTGTGAACTCTTGTACTATTGCAATATTTATTAAAACATACCGTATTTGTCGGACTATAAATCATATTTTTTGGTGAGACTTATACTCAGGTGCGACTTATATGTTACATTTTTACACTGACAGCCCATAGACCAAATATATGAATTGTATATATGAATCAAAAGTGAAAAAACTAATTGTTATCCTTTTTTTTTCATTTTGGTTTTTGAGACAAATAATAAAGAAAAGAGTTGGTTTTTTTTGTTTTCTTATTTTTGGTTCTATATTTAAAAACGAATGAACAAATGATACATGGATTCTTCTCTATTGTTTTTTTTTTTATTCTTTATTTAAATGTCATGACCTATAAAGGCATTGACAATAGGTAATCATAAAAAGGCAATTTAAGATATTCTACTTCATGGCAACAAGCAGTACAACAGTTCAAATATTGTATTTCCCATGTCGTTCCACAGAGAGGATTTAAAGACTTCAATTGATGTTGAGTTTTTATTACTATAACTTCTATAACTCGCCTTTCAAGATGAAATGTTGGTTCTTGGTCTCTGATTTTATAACGTAAATTTCCCCCAAAAGTGCGACTTCTCTCACTAAAAAGAAAAACCTGAATATGCAGGATTTGTGTGTTAAACATGTGTGAATGCAACAAAACACAACTCCAGGTCTGTTTGTGATGAAGAAACATTATAAAACAGAACAGAAAATAGAGTAAAATGGGCTACATGGATAACAAATACTTCATAGGTGTCACATTTTCACGTCAAATACTTGTATATGATGCGCCTTAAACATCGCTCTGTCACTTTTTTATCCGGTCTCGTCTCCCTCCTGCTGTTCACAGGCTCTGACTCAGTGTTTGGTCTCCTCTGTGCCCCCTCAGGTCTGCTCAGCTCACAGGAGACGGGGAGGGAGAGGAGGGAGAGGGCGCCCCCCGCTGGCCAGGCCTCATCTGTCCGTCTGGATGAGAGGAGAAGACGCCTCCATAGCAACAGTCCCACATAGCAACATAGTCTCTCCGAATAAAGATAGCCTTGGATGCCATTCACAGCATATTGGGTATCTGCACTGCCTGGAAACAAGGGAAAGGCGGGAGAGAGGGTTTAGCTTCACAAAAAATACACCTGGAAGAAATGGAGTTCAAAGACAATCAGTATTTGTTGCTGAAATAATAATATCTTCTTTGTTGCAACTCCAAAATGCTAATTATATCCTCCAGTTAACTATTTTTATTGATAATTCATTTGGTTTTGTTTTTCATTGGTTCTCAACTTGGTGTTTATTACAACAGATTAAAATGATAGTTTCAAAATAATTAATAATGTGCTGCTACTGATATTAAAACACTTGGCTCCAGGATGCTCATTTGTTTAATACTTTATGAAAATGTGAGTCTGGGGATCCAGTGTCCTGTCGATTTGAGCTACTCGTCCATTTGAGCTCCACTGTTACAGTTTAAATGACGTCGATTTGAGCTCCCGAGGCAGAAGTGGAGGTACAAGTCACATTTTAAAAGTGTTTTGGTTTTATTGTATGTTTGAACCAGTTAAGCCTGTGAGCATCGGCATGTGCATGTTAGATTCACGGCAGAATAACTAAATTAGATGATTTAATAGTTTGGATTTAATATTTAATTCTCATTTTCATTACATCATATTTTATTTTAATAATAATAACCATCATAATAATACATTTTATGTATTAGACGCAAGGTCGCTCTTGCTATCATTGTGAAGCAGAATTCACCGTTGGATAGTTCACCCACTAATAGGGAACGTGACCTGGGTTTAGACAGTCGTGAGACAGGCTAGTTTTACCCTACTGATGATGTGTTGTTGCAATTTTGTTTCCATGTGTAGAAAACGATGTAACTTTGTTTAGAATGGTGCTGTGTAAATAAAATATCACTATATTATAATAGTAAATTCACTCTGTAGTCTATGATATCAGCATTAAATATTATAAATTTAATATAAAGATTTCAGTGTTTCCTGTCATTTCTTTCTCTTATACAGTGGGAGCTTATTTGATAGAAGATATAGTCCTGTCAAAATGAGCTACCTCTGTCCATATTCATATAAATAAGTGAATAATAGTGATTCTACAGTCAGAGTAGTTTTATTTGATGGCTAAATTGGCCTGTCGATATGTGCTACCTTTGCCAGCTCTATTTGAGTAGAATACAACTCCAAATGAACTACGCATATTCATATAAATGAGTGTAAATTTGACATAACTAAGGTATAAAGTGATCACTGTGTGCAAACCCGCTGTTTCTAATCCAAAGAAATATGTAGTAAAACTGTGGAGGTTTGCTTTATTGGATCTAGACAACTGTAAACGGAAAAATGTAAGGTCACTTATTTCAATGGGGAAGCGTGAATCGATAGATGTCACTGTCGATTTAGGCTGCGGGGAGCTCATTTCGACGAGGCAGAACATTTCCACAGAACACCAGCAGTGGTGTAGGCTAACTAAGTAAATGTAGTGCTGTACATAAGTAGAATTTTAAGGTATCTTTGCTGAAATACATTTTAAGTGGATACTTTTTACTTTTACTTCACTACATTTGAAACCAGGTATCTGTACTTTCTACCCCAGTACATTTTTTAACTGGACTGTGAAGTCAAAAATACCTTTCATAGGATTTTAAGAGTTATTTTTACCATGTTCCTGGTATAATCTTCACTAAAGGTTTTGAGTTCAGGCATTGTCTTTGAGCAAACAACATAAATACACAAAATCTATAAGAAAATTAAGAAATTGATTCGTATTACAACAGTTAACCAAAATATGTACCATTATTTAATCAGTATCACTGCATTTTAACAACAACTAATTAAAAACACTTGAAATACTTTTACTTTTTACTCTTAAAGTACTTTTTTTTTTTTTAATACTGTTATTTAAGTTAACTTTTTGCGTCTGTATCAGTACTTTTACTTCACAGAATCGAGTACTTCATCCACCACTGGTCACTGGTGAATCTGCTCGAGTTTAGGTGGGCGTGATTGACGGATGCAAAACAAATCTGGCTGCTTTGGAGGAAAACAGGAGGGAATAAAAAACACATCACAGATTTCTGCAGAATTCATGAGCAAAATATTCATCTGAGGAGAGAGAAATGTCGTTTTGTTTGTTAATGAGAGTGACCAGTGAGCTCCTTTGTTTCACATGTGTCACTGAAATAGACATTTGAGACCAGAGTTTATAAAAAATCTCTCTGTATAAAAAAACAGATCACATAACAAAATATATTCAAAGCAGCAAATGTGACAGTAAAAAACAAAGCAATATTTCTCAACAGAATTTTTTGAGAAAGTAAATCCACTAAAAACAGTTCACAATTTGGGTCCCGTCACATCATTTGATAACGTCACTGCAAAAACCTGCAATATCATCACTGCAATATCTCAGTAAGTTAAAATTAGTTCAATTAAGAATATTTGACTTTATTTGATTCAACTTGACAAGTAAGAGCATCTACCAATGGAATAAGTGTGTGTTTTTCCTAATTCAAGCAACATTAGATTGTGGTTCTTATTTTAAGTGCAAAGAGTTTTGTTTTTCTTATTTTAAGTGTAGAAATATGTATTTTCCAATTTTAGTTGCAAAAATACTTGTTCCACTGGTAGATAATTTTACTTGTCAAGTTAAGTTAAAACTTTCTTAAGTCAAATCATCTTAACTTGGCTTGATTTTACTTTTTGCAGAGTTATTTTCTTGAAGTGGTTTACATTCACTTTAAGACTTTGTGTAAGTTTATTTATTTCTTTATTTAATTTTACCAGTGGATGGCAAAAACCTGCCTCTACCTCCCCTCACCTGGGCTTTGTTCAGACTCACCTGTGTTCTCTGCTCTGCTTCTGTCAGACCAAAACTAACACACTATCGGACTGCAGTACTGTAGAAAGCATCTCGTGGCGAAATGTGGATCCAGGGGCGGGACTGTTGGTTAAATTTCAAATGGTAGTTTTAAGTCTACTAAATGTATGCTTGTTACTTGTGATATTGTGGGAAAGCTCAGGATATGGTGGGGAGGCTCACGATATTATGATATTCTACATAATAACAAGACTGACATTATAAAATGCTTTGACCAGTCATTTGGTACAACATCTATTGTCATTAGGGATGTAACAATATCCAAATCTCTCTGTACCATATTTTCACCGTATACATCTCACCGTACGATATTTACTGCAATATTTTGTCGAGGCTCACAAAACTGTGAATATGCGACTTTTTTCTCAAAAAATGCCTTTCGAAGAATGAAGATTTCAAAGTGCTTAGAACAGTTATTTCTTCATGTAATCTGCACTGAAACGGAGCAAAGGATTATGGTCTATGTAGTTCCCTCTGTTTTTTTTTAGTTATTCTGCATCATAACTATTCATTTAAGCCAGGGGTGTCAAACTCATTTTGGTCCGGGGGCCGTATGCAACCTACTTTGATCCCAAAAGGGCCGGATCAGAAAACTCAGTTCTCTCTTCAAGTTATCGTATTTTTCTCCGTGTCTCGTAGTGGTGTTTAAGATTCTATTCCTCGAGCAACGCCACTTGTTCCAAACACACTGAGCACAGATTTCCCATTCACCTCTGTCAACAAATAAGAATTAGACTATTTTTCTTGGGAAATCCTGAACTCAGCATCTGCTTTTCTTATTTTTTGACATTTTGCTGATGAGGGTCACGGTCGACAGTCAAAACGATCGTCCTTTAAGAGCATTTGGAAAGAGGAAAGTCTTCATTTGTGCTGCTCTGGTGGGAGTCGCAACGCACAGAAACGCCGGAGATGCTGCTATGCTAAACGGCGCAGAAAATTAACTGAAAAATCTGAAAATTTTAAGTATTTTAATAGAAAAATCAGCCGAGGGCCAGATTAAAGGTCTTGGAGGGCCGGATCTGGCCCCCGGGCCGCATGTTTGACACATGTGATTTAAGCAAACAGACTTGTGATTCGATATATTGTGATGGTCCACGATATTATTCTGGGACCTTTGACGATAGGATATCATGATATTTTGGCTATTGTTACATATGTAAATATATTTTAGTGGACTCATTTTCTTCCTGAAGCCGTTCATTTGTTCGAGTTTGGTCACTGACACCTCTTGTTTGTACTTAGACCAGAACTGCACCCGCCAACAGCTCCAGCAGTTTCTGTGCTGCTGTCACATCTTTTGCATTTAAATGGTGTCGTACGGTTGAGGTGCTTCTGTGATCTGCAGACACTTTTCTGCACAGTTTGCAATAAACAACAAACTTTGTCGATACTTCCATCGGGTTGTTTTTTTAATAGAAATTTAGCGTCCAGCGGAACCAGAGGCTTTCATGCTCTGTTGTTGTAGTCAGAATTGTGTGTGTTCTGTGTTGTTTGGCAAACTGCAATAAAATGCATTCATATTTTTAATGCATTAATTTCTTTGTCGTGAATTAATTGTAATTAACTATTTTTTTTTTTTAGAGTCTGTCCACTTCTTTCAAAAACTCATAAACCAATGTCAAATTTTCTAGGCGCATTGTGTAACTTTTCTGAATGAGAGTCCGTCAAATGCTTTTCTTCATGGAGATGTTATTGCTTTGTCTGGAATGTTTCACAGTATGGTTAAACCTTTCTATCTCCGTGGAGACCAAACCAGACCAAGTCACGGGTGAGATCTGTGGAGAGGCATCTGTATTTTTGAACTATAAAACCACCTGTAACTGAATAAATGTCAGATCGAGCTGTTTAACACTGTGGAACATTCCAGGCAGAGCAATGACATCTCCATAGAAACAAGAATGTGACAGACCTTCCAGCAGAAAAGTTATGCAGTGCACTTTACACATAACTTCGTGCAAACAAAAATAGATCACAGTAAAAAGTACAAAACGCAGCTTGAGTGGAACATCCAAAGTCTCTGATCTGAATTTAAATAAAACAACTCTCCACCAACACTTTGTCACTCCGTTTGAACTCCCCTCGGCGCCATTCGCACACGCCATATTATGAATCATTCAAACACTCCGTCTCCAAACCAGAATCGACGGGGAAACCTAGTCTTCTTTTTGAGCCTGCCCAACTCCAATTTCAGTCCCAACAATGCCGTACTTTGATCTGAGCACAAGGAGAATTCACGGTGTCACTGCTAACGTTCCGTCACTCCCACGCGGCGCCTTCAGGATGAGCTCGGAAATCAGGTGAACAGCGGGCGGGGAACTCGCAAAGTCTGAAAAATGTAGAGATTTAACGAACTGAAAATGATAGTGTTGAAAAGTAAATGCCTCTCATCTCTCCTGTGGTCACTTATAGCAGCCAATCACGTACTGCTATCTTTACCTCTTAAACAATCACCTCTGACATTTCAAGCTGCTTTTGTCTGACCCATCTCTACCGCAGCAGCAGAACTATCAGCCTCATCAGCCTCTCCAGCTCCCCCATCACCAGTGTAAAGAATTTAAATGTCCTATATTACACAAAATGGAATCTTGTGAGCTTTAAGTCATGTTAGAATGCTGTTTCCTCCTCAAAAACATACCTGGAGCTGTGTTTCCTATCATTCACACATTTGTGATGTAGACAGATTAATATATTTATTAGTCTTTCTACAGCTCAAAATGCTTTGTTCCACCTTGTGATGTCATGTAGAATTTAAAGCGGCTCAGCTTGTGTACAAGTCTCTCCATGACCAAGCACCAAAGTCCATCTGTGACGTGTAAGGCTGGGCATACATTGCAAATTTTGGCCCTTTCTGAGCCGATTTTTCACTTGTGCGACTATTTTTGGGATCGGGCGAGTTTTGGCTTAATCGTGTGTTGTGCTTCGTGTAGTAAACATGGGGTAACAAGAACCGATTAATATCACGACCAAGAATATCAAACCTGTTCGAAATCCAGTCGCCTCTTGTGAGGGTTTCGCACTGCTGAAGTCGTTCCATGAGCCGATTTGCCAAACACAGAGAATGGGATTTGTGTTTTGCAGCATTCTTCGTACTTTCCCTGATTTTGTACTTCTGTAACAAGAACTCTGAACATGATGTGGACATACAGTGTGCGCAGGCAGATCGCATAAGATCATCGGTTCATATAGTGTGAAAACATGAATCATGAGCTGTGAACTTTTAAACTCTGAGATTTGGTTGTACAGTTTGAGTTAGGGCATGGTGAATCCATTGAAAATATCGCACAGTCTAAGCCCGAATTTAGTGCCACATGAACCATCTTGCACTCTGAGGACCACAGGGACCGGCCTCCTGCTGATGCCCAGAGACCGGATTAACACCTGGACACCAAACACCAAAACCTGGAACATTCTTCCTGAACATGTGATGCGAGACAGGCCTCTACTGTGACTCTGTTTACATCCAGGCTCAAAACAGTTCTTTTTAGATGTGCATATGACTCTTATTTAATGTCCCTTTTTCTTTTTATTTGGATGATGATTATTTATGTTTTGATTTGTTTGTTTTGTGATTTTAATGTATTTCTTAATTTCTTATTCTCTAAAGCACTTTATGTACAAATTGTGCTATACAAATAAACTTAACTTGCCTTGCCTAGTGGTAGTTAACAAGTTAACAACTACTTTTTACCTTTTGTTTAGTAGTGATTGGTATTTCTAGGGCTGAAATGATCCAAATGATTCAAGTGAAGGTGTATGGAGTTTACAAACACAGTGGAGCACTTCCTGTATTACCACATGACAACACAAGGTGGAACGGACTGTTTTCTGTTTCAAAGGAGCCTCAAAATGCAAAATTAAATATGAATGCCCTTTGAATGTGAGACTTTCTGGGCCAACTACAATTATGTCTTATTACATCAGTTTAGATTGGTGCATCCCTATAACCATCCGATTTATTTTTATCGTCAAAGGACCTATAATATATACTCAATAATACCTAAAATAAGGAGCACAAATGTGGTTTTAACAGCCTGAATAATGGACTATCAGAGCTTTAATTATTTGTGGTGTCCCTGACTGTGTTGCTGTCACTGTCCTGCTCTATAACATCAGCTCCTGTCTCGCTCTGGGCACGTTACAGCCATGACTGTCACTTTCACACTGACAGGTGTCGGCTGATACAAACGCTCATTTCAAATCGCAATGTGTCTGACCCAGAAACATCACAATCCCACGGTATAGTGCACAGTAAAACTAAACCAAATGTACTCCAACTTTTCCAGCAGTACATTCTTCTCTAGCCTGTTTTGGTTAAACATGTGTGAATGAAACAAAATACAACTCTGTGTATGTTTGTGATAAGGAAACAACATTAGAACATAGATCAGAAAACAGACTAACATAGGCCCTTTAATTCACTCTGATTCTGATTATTTCAGAGCTCATCTTGGCTTAGTCCAAATCTCTTCACTCCACACTGCACAAGCAGATGGACTTCTTCTTTCTGGTGCCATATTTTTTCTAGATTCTATTATGGGGCAACATGTTGCTCCACAAAGCTCAGAGGTGGGCAGAGTCCAGTAAGAAAAATATTACTCCAAAACAATATTACTCAAAGTAGAGGTACAAGATATTACTCAAGTAAGAGTAAAAGCATGTTTGAGAAAGCTATTATTCAAGTAAGGGAAAGTAACACACCATACCAACTTTATTTATAAAGCACTTTAAAAACTTTACAGCCGGCTAAAGTGTTGTACACAAACAGAAAAGACAATGACAGTACGACACAATATACAATATAAACACAATACAACTACTAAAAAGCATAGAAAACAATAACATACTCAACAACAGGAAATGTACATCTCACTTGTTGAAAGCCAGTGAAAAAAGGTGATTTTAGGAGCGATTGAAAAACAGATACAGACTCTGCCGGTCTAATCTCTAATGATGACTGGTTCCACAACCGTAGGGCAGCAACAGAAAACACACAATCCCCACGAAGCTCGAGTTTAATCTTTGGGATAGCTCTGGAGCTGGGGCTGACCTGAGAGTGCAAGAAGTAAGGGTGGTTCAGGTCGGTGAGGTAGGAGGGAGCTAGGCTGTGCAAACACTTAAAAATAAATAATAATTTTTAAATCGACTCTAAAACACAGTGGGAGCCAATAAAGAGAGGCTAAAATAGGGGAGATGCTCTTGTGTTATTGCGTTCCAGTTAAAGGTGGCGCTGCTGATTTATAATTTGAAGTGAATGTAATGTGAAGGACTAAACATTAAATAAAGCACAAACTCTGGTATTAACAAAGGATGGAGCCCAAGTTCACAGCTCACAATTCATGTTCTCACACTATACGAACCGATGCTCTGCGTCCACATCACGACCGGAGTTCTTGTTCTGGAAGTACAAAACCAGGGAAGGTGCGGAGAATGCTGCAAAACACAAACACATTGCCTTGGCAATCTGCCGTTCTCTGTGTTTGGCAGATTCTGGCCAATGATGACAAACGTGAAAAATCATATCTGAAGGAGTGGTGTAAGAAACACAACCATTTAAATCATTTTATATTCTCCAAACGTAAGTAAGAGTGCTGTCATTAAAAAAAATATTACCCACATAGGAGTAAAAGTGTAAAAGTATGCTCATAGAAAAGTAAAATTTTCTCTGTTTCGTCATTCTCTTCATTATTTTTATCATTCACAACTGTCAGCCATGTTTTAAACATTGTATTACCTGCAGCAAATGGCATCATGGGCACTCTGCAGGAGATGGAGAAAGAGACAGCAACACCTGTGTAAACAACGGCAACCGGATCGGAGAACAAACCAGAGTGTTTAAAGATGCGGAGGAGGAAGTGGTGAATAATGGGACAATATCTGAGAAAGTCCTGTTTGACATGCTGTTTCTACTTTTTAAAGGGCTTGTATTACGCTATTTTCTGGTCCTCATCACAAACTAGTGTTGTCGTCAAGACCACATGAATCGAGACCAATACCAGTCCGAGACCACAGGGTCCCAAGACCAGGACAAGACCAAGACTTTTAAAGACTGAGACCGAGACAAGACCGAGACCACGGCCCATTGAGACCAAATCAAGACCATCTTTGTCACTTCCTATATTTATTTGTATTTTACAGTTGTTTTGGCACATATTTTTTTTTATAAATCTAGCTCCATTTGATCTGATTAATGTTCATTTTAGCTGAAAATAAGCCAAGCAAACTGTACTGCACTGAAACACCCTGCGCCCCCTTTTTGGACCCTCACCCACAGTTTGAGAACCCCTTTTTGAATCCCATTTCCACTGGCACTTTACAGAAAACAACTTCAAAGTTAAGTGTTTTTTTTTCCAAGTTCATAACATTTACAGTTGCATTATCTAGCTGGTTTTGCAGAGATATTTAGCAACCTTTTTTAGCATTTACCGGCTGTAATGAAACATGATCGCACTCGTGGAGTATCAGGACTCGAGTCCGAGACAAGGCCGAGACCAAGCGCCATCAAGACCAAGACAAGACTGAGACCAAGTGCCATTAAGTTCGAGACAAGATCGAGACCAAGCACCATCAAGACCGAGACCAAGTGCCATCAAGACCAAGACAAGACCAAGTGCCATTAAGTTCGAGACAAGATCGAGACCAAGCGCCATCAAGACCGAGACAAGATCAAGACCAACACTCACAAATGTCAATTTTAGGTAATGTAGGACCTTTAAATATCTGCTGCTGGGCATAAAAAGATCTCAGTATCAAACACGTACTTCACTTTATAAAAGAATGCAAATTATTAACACTGAAAAAGCTATAATTTTATGTCTTTCCTTGAAAACTTTACACCTCACGACACCTCACATGAAGGAGCACTCACAATAGCAATTTTCGGCATATCTTTAAACTCCAAGCTGCCAATCATTATAGATCCAAGCCTTTCCCAAGTACCAAATCTGGCTCCCCATGCAGTGTTAAACCGCTCGCCGTCATTCAATCAGAGGTGTGATTTTACAAACTGGAGACGAGAGAAGAAGATTACTGAAAACATTCTGCGACGTTTTATTTCTTGATTGCTATTGTCATCCAGGATCTGTCAGGCTCTTCAGTTCTCAGATAATGCTCAGATTACGGTATTGTCTTTGCCACGCTGTGTTACAAAACCCTCTGTCATCCCAGCGCTAATGAATCTGAAAGTGTACAATCCTCGCACCCAAGAACAGTGTTAATTACTAATGGATAAACTGATAGAAAAATAATAGAAAGGTTTCGGGCCCGAAATGATGCCGATAAAATGGGAGTTGGAGCTGCCAATATCCGATATAATAACCTATATATTTATGACGTAAAAATTCACTGTAAATCTTCAGTTGTTTATAAAACTTAGGTTTGGCTCTATTGGATTTTCAATTGGGTTTATTTAGGCGACCTTTATTGTTATTCTGCCTCTTTACGTCTGTATGATATTCTTGCCAGTAAAAGAAAGTACTGTAAGTAAACTACTGCTATTAGCTTTTAGCGATAAATGTGTGTGCGTCACGGTAATTAATGATATGATAAATGCTAATAATTTACACTTCTATTCACAGCTCATTTACATATCAGGGCATGTCCAGTAACATATATACAACCACTATAGTCACTTTACAGACGCTAATAGAAGAGAAAACAGCCTGTTTATGTGTGGGAGCTACAGCAGCTAATCACTAACCAATGAGAAAGAACCAAAACGAGCTTCAAAATGACACATTTCCAACACACAGCCTCACAAAGGCTCCTCTCAGATCACAAGTCTGCGCTAAGAACTGTCCTTTTAATCCAGACTCAAATTTATCATTTGTAAAAAGAATATAATCTCAGTGTGCACATGGATCTATGGCTGCAGGTGTAAACAAGCACACATGGACATATGTTGACTCCGCAGATAAATATTGATGCAGAGCCACATATTAGGACATTTATCTGTCTGTATATTTTATTAAATGAGCAGAATATAGAGAGTCTAAGCTTTATAACGTGGTAAAACATGTCCACATGTAATATCGGCCCATATTGGCAAGATTTTGGCCGATATGTTTCCAAGAGACCATATCAGGCGATAATATCGACTAACCAATATATCAGCTGGGCCCTAGAAAGGATATCAGTGAGTGTTTTGTGGCGTTCGTCATGTGATAATGGCTTGCCAAAGAAAAGTTGTACTATTCTATCATGATTAAAATTGGTACACCCCAGATTCCCATGCAGTTGGAAACCCCTGTCCACCTGTCAGGCTCCTGTCTGGCTCTGGTTCCCATGAGGGCGAGTTCATCACTGTCTGAGCCGGTCCTGTGTGTGCTGAGAGGGCTGTTTGCTCCTGTGGATTGATGAGGTCAGATCACTCCGCCGTGTGCACCTCTTCAGTAATACATCCATGTCACAGGAGGCTTTCGGAGGACTGTCGGAGGGGAGCTGCTGTAGCCCCGGGTCTTATCAAACCTAAGCCTATAACGTCACATGAGTAAAGTGGGATTATGTGGCGTAATCTGTGGGAGTTGTTTAATCCTGTGAAATACACTTTTGGAAATCACTGTGCAGGGCCGTTTTAAGCCAATGTGGTGCCCCTGGGTTTACTTGTGGACTAATGTGGAAATAATGCTCATGTAATCTTGATTTGCTCTGTATTATCATCATTATTATTGTTGTTATTATGAAATTAGCATTCATAATGAGTTATGTATGACCATTTAACATGTTCAAGTCCTGGCTGTGAATTGTTGGGGCCTCACTGGCCCATATGGATATTCTGGCCCTGGGGCTGTTCTGCACTATAAATTGTGTGATGTTGTAGGATTACAGTTACATTACCTTAGTTATATTTACTTACTTTTTACTTTTTAAATGGGGCGGACAGTAGGGGGGAGCTCTTGCGTTTAGCTTTTATTTGGTTTAAGTTCCCAGGGCGTACTTGGGAGGGATTTAGCTCACACCTTTTTTAGTTTGCACTTTGGGTTCTTTGGGTTCTTTTGTCATGAATGCATGGTAGCACTTTCTGTTTTGTTCCGGGCGGGGCTACTCCCTCTCAGGTCGTCCTTGTTTGGTTATGTTTTAACGTTTATTTCTGTTTCAGAACTTGTTCCTCTGCCCAGGGGCTGCAAGGTTTTATTCTGAATTTTAGTAGTTTAAAATCAACTTGGCCATTTTATTGTTTTTTTTAAATTAAAATTTACTTTATTTTTAAGTCACATCTCTGTTTTGTTTTTACAAATTTATCTGTGGCCTTTCGATATTCTATTTTAGTATTTAAGAGTACCTCGGGACACATAAAGAAATTGTACTTTTCAGAGCACTTTTCACACCTTACTTTTACTCTTAGTTGAGTAATTGAGTAGGATAACGCGTACTTGAGTAAAAGTTGTGGTTACTTTTCTCACTCTGAGCAAAAATCGGGCAAATTCTCCTGTAGTGTGCGTCTGCCTTTAGAAGTCAGTGTTACATATGCTCCCTTTAAAGGCTCATATATATATAGTGTTTTAATATGCGTCCCAATCCTCCTCTCTAAAAGAACGATATCAAAGCTTTCCTCCACGACACTAAACACTTTGCCTGGAGTGTTCCATGTGTGGGACCAGACCCCCCGCTGCTCTTACCCCCTGCTCACTTTTGACAGCTCCCCGGTGCTGTCTGTGTCTGTGTGCACTACAGATAACGATAAGAGGGAGGAAATGGCATAAAATGATATGGTCGGGAACCAAACCATATGATATTCACTCAAAAATAGATAGAAAATGTCTGTATAAGAGCTTATCTGAGTATGATAGAAAAACATGATGTCCGACATTAGTTTCGAGTCATGGCGCATCACTCGGCCTGATTATGTTTGCATGGCTGGCCCGTAAACAGGAAGCCGGCTCGGATGCAAGACTTGTCAAAGGTAATTAAACCCCATGCGCATCTTCAGATAGGGTTGCTATGGGAACGTGACTTTCAGCTCCGCAAAGGGCAGGAACTACAAATATGGTTTAGTAAGAGGAAATACAGCTGACATTTGAGATTATGCCTGCAAAGTCTCTCGGTGATTATCATTAGGTCTATAAATAAAGTGAGTGAGTAAAGTGATAGTAGTAGATGGGAGGAACCATGTGTAAAAATAGCTTCTCAGAGTAGTAAACACAGAACTTAAGTTTTTTTTTTCTTTTGCAGTTTTCCACTGTCAAAATTCCCAAATATATTGAATATACCTGTTTATTAAAGCTGAAATGTGGAACTGCACTACATTTATAGAAAACAGATCTAGTTAATGTAATTAACTTAGGTTCAGAAGCAGGACCACGCCTCAACTGCCCTCGTCTCCTCTCCAGCGAATCACAGCTCACTTCTACCTCACTTCAATTTCCCAGAAGCCTATTTGTAGCAGCCTAACCCGGCAACCCAGTTTGTCCCGAATAACTCGACCCCACCCTCGATCTGTTCACTTCCAGACATAAGACGCCTACAATGGGGGTCCCGTCCTGCTGGGCCATGTGAAGATTGAGACTGAACCCCCACCCTGAGTCTCAACCCAGCCGACCCACCTCGTCAACACTTTTCTCTCTCTTTGGTGTGGTCCTTGCTAGTGAAGCATTGTTAAAACACTATTAAAAGGAGCGCAATATAACTTTTGTCATGGAGGGTCATGTTTCCATTGCTTTACCTGGAATATTCCACAGTATGGCATTAGCCTTTTCTCTCTATCAATGGGGTCAAGCAGGTGACACCACCAGGCCAGGTTACAAGTCAGATCTGTGAAAAGGTGACCCTAAAATGCAGTTTTCAAGGTATTTTGCAATTTGATTTGTAATTTGTAATTTAATAAAGACAAGGTAAATTTAATGCCATACTGTGGAATATTTCAGGCAAAGCAATAATCTCTCTAGAGACAAGAAGCTGCAGTCACACAGTCACAAGTTAAAAGGTGCACAGTTAGAGCAAAAACCAAAAAGCCAAGAATTAATAGCCTTTTTAGTTTAGTTGTTTTTCACCAGAGAAAAAAAAGGTGACAGTGTATCTTGTGTATCTTGCTATCAACAGATATTCCAGCTAGGGTTGCCACCTAACAAAAAACCTGGACAATTCAGCAACCCTATCGACCTTTTTGCTACAGTCTTACTTCTGTTTTTTCTTTTATTAATACGACATTTAAGCCCCTCAAATCAACTTTTTACCAACCGCAAATAAAGCTCCAACACACAAGACTGAGTTACGCCAATTTTACTTTTGGAAAAATGGATGACAGCTGTTATGTAATGAAAAAAATGACACCCCCGCCCCACACGAAAAGAACAAAGACTTCCCACACAGTATGGCTTTCTTTTTCACTCAAATGACAAAACCACACAGTTGACACTTTTCTGGTGCCATCAAGACGCAGAGTAGTGGTGCTGCCAGTCCTACTTGCAGAGGAACATCTAAATAGGTCACAGAAATCAGTTTTTCCCCCTAAAGGCACAACTGCCCAGTTTGCTCTACTGGGAGAGTGAAAAACGACTTATCTGGTTAAAAACAGGATTTAAAAACTTTCAGCCAACTTTTCACACAAGTGGATACTTAATGTGCTCTAAAAAGGTCCTGTAATTGTTCACAAAATGGATTCTTATGAGATTTAAGCCATGTGATAAAGTTACCTCCTCAAAAACATACCTGGGGCTGTTTTGTTTCATTCACACACATTTGAGTTTATTATTTTATTATTAGTCTGTCCACATCTCCAAAACCCAAAAATACTGAAATTTTCCACTTGCGAGAACGCCTAAATCTGCAGGGTTTGTGTGTTAAACATGAGTGAATGAAACAAAACCCAACTCCAGGAAATAGTACATAAATCAGAAAATGGCATAATATGGGACCTTTAAGTGCTCAAACAGTTTACATTAGGTAGGGTGACCAGATTTTCAGAACTTTCGGTTTGGGGTGATTGGTAATAATAAAGCTGTCAAACAAATGCGTAATTAAGGAGAATAGTTCTGCACTCAGCCCATTCATGACCAACATGTGAGTCAGTATAGTCATATTTTCTTGTTTTTGTTGTGTTTTGGTCATTTTCAAGCAGCTTTTCTGTATTGTACCTAAACAAATTACCTTTCTTTACTGTCGGCAGGTACCAAATTGGTCAAAAATAGGATCTTTCTTGTATAAAACTGGGACAAATCACTGGTTTTGGATAAATCTGCTGGGACATGGGACACAGGACTCAAAACTGGGACTGTCCCGGGTAAATATGGATGTCTGGTCACCCTAAACAAAACCCTCCAGGTATGTTTTTGACCAGGAAACATTACATAAATCAGAAAATGGCATAATATGGGACCTTTAAGCTCCAATTTATAGGATAAAAACAATATTTACTAAGCACAGCAGTTGATTTGTTGAACTATAAAACTCTCAAACAGGGGTTCAAAATTCGAAACAGACACACTTGAGATGGGATGTTTTGTAAAAAAAAAAAAAAAAAAGGCTTCTGTAGCTGCATTTTTTTCTTAATAGGAATTTTCCAACACGGTTTTCTGTGTTTTGGCAAAACAAATGACAATTTATGCTCCTCTTTACTGTTGGCAGGGATGAGATTAGTGAAAAATTATAATCATAATCCTGTTTTAGAGCAAATTGTTCAAAATTATGGACATTTCTCGAATAAAACTGTGACAAATCGCTGGTTTTGTATAAATCAGCTGGGACAGGGGACACAGGGCTCAAAACTGGGACTATCCCGGGGAAATAGGGACGTCTGGTAAAAAGGTCCATATTTGGCAGTCCAGTAGCAATAGAAATTATTGCAACTGATGCCCCTTCAGTTTCCAGCACTCCCGCACTTCTAGTCCGTGTATTCTGTGTACTTTTTGGCAGAACCATGTACTTTGCTGGCGGGGTATTTCAACTTATTTAGCGCCATTTTCTTGAGCACTGCGCGAGGCAGGTCCACGCAACACTTCTCCGCGAGCTCGAGCAGGTAAATAAGCACGTCGCTGAGCTCGTGCGCCAGCTGCTCGCGCTCGGCGTCACTCCAGCCCGGCAGCCCCTCCGCCACTTCACCCTTCCACTGGAACAGCTCAGACACCTCGCCCACCTCCCCGATCATGGCCAGGAGCAGGTTCCGGGGCTGGTGAAACTTGTTCCAGTCGCGCTCGTCGGTGAATTCCGCCTGCAAGCGCCTGATGTCCTCCATGGTGGGCTCCGCGCTGAACGTAAACCGGCTGTTGTCAGTTGACTTAGTGCTTCTCGGCTCCTCCGGTCCCCCGTTTTGGAGCATCTTGGACTTCTCCGCTGCGACGCCGTTCATCTTCGTCTCCTCGCAGGTTTCTTTTCCGTTTGTTGCCATCATTTTTGTTCGTAAACCGTGCTGCTTCACGACAAACTTCCCAGCGTTTGTAAAACGTGAAAGGAAATCCCGCCAGTTGAGGAAGGCGGATGTGGCGTCACTTCCGCAGAAACGCCGACCCTCCTCCGTGAATGGGATTTGTAGTTTTTCTCGCTAAACACTCCGCTAGACTTACGTGTCCGCCGGAATTCCTAAAAACTACATTTCCCATTCCAAACAGTGCAGCGTGACAGATAGAAGCATGGCAGCCTCTAGAGCAGCCGCAAGTGAACTTCTGTGTAATTTTAATAAACAAATGCCTCGTCTGTATCATATTTCTTTAAGTATATGCAGGAGAATTAGTTCATCAGCTGCAAAATGCGCCAGTCAAACACAAGCGAAACCAAAAAGGTGAGACGACCGCATCGCACTAGATATTTTACTTGTGTCCTTGTGTCCCTTGTGTCAAGTTTCTGCCCATTGACAAGAATATATGATAAATTACGTCATTTTAAATATCTATATAATTCCTCAGTCGTTCAGGTATACTCGGTATAGCAAAAGAACGTTAAATAGTGTCTCCTGGACAGATGTTTTTAGAGTGAACCAGTATCACAACGGAAGAAGTGTTAAAACGTATTCATTCTTACAAAATTGTGAAGTTAACAGAATTCTACCTCCTTTTGCACAATAATGCTTAATAATTATGATTTTAAAATGCAGCATTATACTATGCAAACATGCAACAGTAGGATGTTCCACAATGTACCAGCTTTTGCTATAATCTACAGATCCATTGATGTCTTGTAAGTAATTGACCAGTGCTGCTGTGTGCTCCTGTGTTGCAGCTCTCCCCTAGAGCTGGTGGGTGTAGTGGGATTAGAGATTCATGCTCAGATTCGCTCCAACACCAAACTATTCTCTGCGTCACCCATGCGCTTCTCCGCTCCCCCAAACTCCCTGGTCTCATTCTTTGATGCATCTTTACCTGGCACATTACCGGTAAGTCACTAAACTCATGGTACCACTGACAGAGGTTTTTCCAGTCAAGCTCAGGAGATGGGTACCAGAGCACTGTACTTTTTGCAGGTTACCCCAGTGGCTTTGAAGGATGGGACAAATGCAGACACTTAATATTCCTCATGGGGAAAAAGATGAATCATGTATACTGTACCTCAGTCACTGTGTTGTGCATAATTGCTTACAACAGGAAGTGTACTGTAGACTGTATAAAAAAAGTGGACTAAAAGAGTGTGATGTCACCCATAGCATTTAGCTCCAATCAAATGAGGCTCACTAGCAGTTATGTTATCTATACAGTCTATGGGTTGTAAATATTGATATGTCTGTATAACAGAATGGACTTCTAGGAGGTAATACATGCATCAATATAGAGATGAATATCATAATGCCTTTAAACAACACATTTGCTATAAATTGCCAAGTTAAAAACCTAACTGTCTGCTGAGTACTGCATTACGCCTGAATGTGCTGTGGTGAAAAGGTGACTTATTAACAGGACATTTGTATTCTGCTATAAATTGCAGTGTGAACATGAAATTCCAATACACATAATCACTACGACTATAATATACACTATAATTACATAACCAAAACAGCAATTTAGTGTTTAGTTAACCTTGGTTATAAGATATATGCCTATCAGGACATGCATCGTATCAATGTGCAAGTATCAGGTAGGGTTGGGCGCTAATACAGTATACAGAGGTATCAAAAAGTAGCATAGGTATCAGTTTCATTACTGTCATTAAAAAAATCTGCAGCGCATAAGGACCTAATATAATATTAGGAGCATTTTGGCTTCAGGCCGAATGACAGGGGAGACACAGCAAATGTTGATGGAGCTACAACCCTGCGTCAGGCCAGAGATCCACCACAGTCACTTCGGACACGGGGTACAGCACCCCTCCGCTCTCCCTCCTCTTCAACGTCATTATGCATGGAGATATCCATCCACACGCAGCGAGGAAGAAGAAAAAAAAACCTGACTGATGCTTCGTGTATGATGTTGAGCCAAAAAGTTTGTGATGGAGACGTTTTATTGAACACCGAGGGTCGAGAGGGGATGCGTTGAAGAGGAGAAAGTTCCCGCTTGAGGGCAAAGTCAGACTTTCACGGAGGAGACGGTAACTTCTCCAAGTGCCAAGAGCGGATACAACAGATACAACATGCTGCAGTGGGAAATATCACACGCCGTGGACTTTTACTTTTTATTCCAGAATCTGCCTCTTCTGCACTTTTCTTGTCTTGGCGTGTCCCAGATCATTAAATGGAGGGAGATACGTGCTGGTGAAGTTTGGTTTGATCAGAACTTGTGCCTCATCTTCAAATTTAATACTGCTATTCTGTTTCTGAATGGTTTAGGTGCAGCTACTAAATTATTCTTCATTAGTCACAGTAATACCATATACCCTGGTAAAATGCTGAGAAGGTTTAACGGTATCAAAATTTGGATACCGCCCAACCCAAGTATCAGGATATGTATCGTATTGTGGAGAATAGCCAGGATATGTATTACATACCCAGCTCTAGTACCCAGACTCTTTTCGAATTGCTACAGATCAATAAATCTTCATTCTCAAAGTTAATTCTAGATAAGAAAGATAATATGTGAGCTTTGGGGTGTATTGTAATGGTTATTATTGTGTATGGTTTAAAAAAAAACATTCTCCGCTTGAATCTTTAGGTCCTCAACAAGCGATGTGTGGAGGCAGCAGTTATGACAGGTCTGGCTCTTCACTGCACCATCAACCGAAAGTCCCTGTTTGACCGAAAACACTACTTCTACGCTGATCTCCCAGTAAGTCTCTCCCTCTAACACCACCCATATTGCAAGAATTACCAAACCGCCACATAAAACTTCCATTGTTCTGTACATTACACTGCTCAATTGATTTGAATGGCTTAAACTGTTCTCGTGTGGCTCTTAACTCTTCTCGTGAACCCTGGCAGTCACTGAAAATGTGAGGGATTCTTGCTGAAGTGACCAAAATACAATTCACTCCGAGAGCAGATGAGCAGCCGTTAAAGAAAATTACCAATATTCTGTCTGCTCATTTTCTACATTTCTATTTTGACATTAGCCACAGGTCATTTGCTTCCCTGCTGATCATTTGGAGAGACACCTTTTAACCACATCACTATTTGCGTCTTCACCACAGCTGCCTAACATCAGAGCTCCGTACTGTAATGTCCCAGGCGCCGTGCAGCTGTTAAATGGATTATGACCAATAGACTTTCAGATTCAAGCAGATCTGAACAGTATGTGGTCTGTTATAAACTTCAAGAAGCAGTTTCTTTGAAGTACCTGCCATTGTTTCCTAATGGTTCTGTTACTTTCTCTTTCTTGAGGTAATGCTGACCAAATAGCCTTTTAGCAGTGCCATAAAGCCGTAAAAGACATAGGAACCTAGATCTATTAAGTGCTGTTGCTAGTGCTTATGCAACCAAGATCTTGAAACACACCCAATAGTGTTTTCTTCTCTCTGCTCATCAAACAGTGATAAGGAGTTGTTCATTAAAGACGACATATTGCGTCTGTCTGCTACATTGTTTTGACTCCTGTGGATCCTTATGTTATAATTTGAACATTTTAAATCGCAATATTCATCTAAAATGACGGGAAAAAGAAACAAGTCTGCCATCACTGTAAATATCATCAAAACAAAGAGCTGTGAAGTAGGGTTGGGCGGTAATATGGTTATACGGTATCCCGCGGTATCATAAAGTAGCAACGGTATCAGTTTCATTATGTCATTAAAAAAATCTGCATAAGAACCTAAAACCACAGTGCGGACTTTCTCCCCTCCGCTTTCTCTCCTCTTCAAACGTCGTTACGCTTGGACATATCCATCCACACACAGCGAGGAAGAAGAAAAAAACACATGACTGACGCTTCGTGTGTGATTGTGGAGCCGAAAAGTTTGTTTAACGCGAGAGTCACGACGGCCGACATGCAACTTTCTAACTAAAAATGACACAGACATCAAGAGGAAGCGACACAGACCATAAGGGCTGTGATTGGTCCTCTCGACTACATTTTCAGTACTCCTCTCATTATATACTTTGAGTAATAATTTGTTTAATTCAGCTTTGTGCACATTTGTTTACATTTTACAGAAAAGAAACTTAAAACTGCATGGCTAATTTGAATAAACTATGAACGCTGGGAAAAAAAACAGCTTGTGCGCTGATGCTGATGCGATTGAACCCTCTGCAAAGTTTGATTTGTGGCCATACTGGCTCGTCAAAGACTGATCCCGTCAGATCTCAGAAGCTAAGCAGGGCCCGGCCTGGTTAGTACTTGGATGGGAGACCACAAGGAATTCCAGGTGCCACAGTGGGGCGCCAGTCGCAAAAACTGTCTTTGTGTCCTTAGGCAAGGCACATCACCCACATTGCCTATTATGAAAGTGGTGTGTGCGTGAGTGTTGGTGGTGGTCGGAGGGGCCGATGGTGCAGATTGGAGCCTCGCTTCCGTCAGTCTGCCCCAGGGCAGCTGTGGCTACAATAGTAGCTTACCACCACCAGGTATGGAGTGAATGAATAATGCTCTGTAAAGCGTCTTTGAGTGTCCAGAAAAGCGCTATATAAAACTGATGCATTATTATTATTATTATTTGATTTGATCAGAACTTGTGCGTCATCTTCAAATATCTTGCTGCTATTTTGTTTCTGAATGGTATAGACGCAACCTACAAAATAATTCTTAATTAGTCACAGTAATACTGTATACCCCGGTAAAATGCTGAGACAGTTTAATGGTATTCACTTCAATTCAATTCAGTTTTATTTCTATAGCCCAGAATCACAACGAGAGTTGCCCCAATGGGTTTCACAGTGAATAAACATGGAAACATAATCTGACATAGACATCAGCAAACACATTGTCCCATCCTCAGTCTCTCGACAAACAACGCGATCCTTGGTGCCAGAGCAAAAAACCCACCAGCGGGTGCTGTATGGAAAATTCTCTCCAGACAATGTTGCCAACCAGCTGTCGCCATGCGGCACCTTCTGACCTGAGAGCGTTGAACAACCAGTCAGTTTATAAAGAGTAACCAGTCAGTTTATAAAGAGTAACCAGTCAGTTTATAAAGAGTAACCAGTCAGTTTATAAAGAGTAACCAGTCAGTTTATTAAGAGTAGCAATATAAAAATTTGGATACTGCCCAACCCTACTGTGAAGCTGTCAGCTCCTCCTATGGAGAGCTAGCGAGTAACGCAACACTGCCAAATAAAAAAAACAAAAAAACAAGGTAAATACAGGGCAGTGGGCATATACTAGTGGTGGTGGAAATTGTAATTTTCAAACCCTTAATACAACTTTGAGAGAGCAAATGAGATGGGGAATCAACTATAAAATGATTAAAAGCACAAAAAGTTTATATTGCATAAGAGGTCATCTTTAAAAGTACATAATTCATGTATGATCATTTTCGTGTTTTGACCTTGTCTAATTAGAAAAATTGCCAAGTTTAAATATATGAAACAGGTGAAGTTTATTTCTTCAGCAATAATGATGCATATAGTGATAATAAAATATACAAAAAATCTATAAACACACTGAATAACACATGTAAAAATTATTTTTAAAAAAACAAAACATTACACCAAGTAGTAATTCTTTCTACAACAGCAGAATCCGAGGAATGATTGTCCAAACCTCTTGACACAAGTCGTTCATTCAGCAGCCCGAGTGCTAAAGTGAAGTTCCCCTTCACAGTAATTGAGCTCTCGCAAGGCAAAGTTCTTCTAACCCTTGGAGCCTGAAGGTAATTCTGCTGCTATTGTAAGTGACATTTTCAGGTTCAGGTGTAAAAGACAAAATGTGAAGGGAACTTCAGAATGACAGAAGCCTCTGTCAATTTTCAAATTCTTCTGTGGCGCAGGGTAATAGAGAATTCAGCCTGTGAAATTTTTAGATGACGTCTCCTAACATTTGTTCAAATAGCTCATGGGCGTTTGAGCAAGTTCAGAGCAAAGGAACAGGGACTTTACTTTTTGCTACTTTATACAAGAGTCTTTAAGTATAAAGTAAAGAATTCTGGTGTGAACACTTTCCTGTGTTATCACAATATTTGAATGTTTATCGTCCTTATACGAAATATGAATGTGCTCCAAAAGGTTTTACAGTACATAATTATAGTCACTACATCATACAGGAAACAGTCAATTAGTTTCAGATGATGAATACATCCAACTTTGACAAGTAAATTACTAGCCATGAGAAATATCAGGATTGTACTGGCAACTGAAATCTAATCAACGGCATGACAATGAATATAAGCAGTTTAAGTGGTGTATTCTGCCCTACAAAGGCAAAAGACCTTAACATTGACATTTTTGTTTTGTCCAAAAATATAATAGGTAGGGCTCCTAAAATTTGACGACTAGTTGCTGTAAAGACTCCAAAAATTTAACAACTAGAATTTCTCCATTACAGCAACTAGTCGTC
Source organism: Odontamblyopus rebecca (assembly GCA_030686955.1). Classification (NCBI taxonomy): domain Eukaryota; kingdom Metazoa; phylum Chordata; class Actinopteri; order Gobiiformes; family Gobiidae; genus Odontamblyopus; species Odontamblyopus rebecca. The sequence goes on from CM060658.1 coordinate 33,105,600, forward strand.
AAATTTTGGGAGCCCTACCTATTATACTTTTGAACAAAACAAAATTTTCAAAGTCATTTTTCACAGTTTCACACGCAAATTAAGGTCTTTTGCCTTTGTAGGGCTGTATTGTTTAAATAAAATAATATTAAGGTAACTCTGTGTTAACTTTCAGGCAAGTAATCTTAATAAAATTATAAAACAAAATTTGAATTCAGTTTTTAAAAAAAAGAAAATTTTAGAGCGGTGATCATGTTAAGACTTAAAGGGCCCATATTATACTATTTTCTGATCTTTGTTTTTCTTATTTCCTCGGCAAAAACATGCCTGGAGTTGTGTTTTCATTTTGCACAAATTGAACACACAAACGGTACAAAATTTTCTTCAAAAGTTCTTTCAAGTGGAAAACACTGTGCTCCACCTTGTGACGTAGGCAGACTATTAATGCAGGATTACTCAAACAACTCCAGATATGTTTTGATGAGGTAACAACATTGTAACATGACTTAAAGCTCACAAAAGTCAATTTGTATAATTTAGGACCTTTAACAAACTAATAAATGAAATGAAATTCAAGAAAAAATATATTAATCTATCCTTAGAGTACCCTATGATAATGAAATGTGTTTGGAAATGTTCAAATGCGCCAATTCCCTGCCTGACATAACACATATTTACACCACCACATGCTATGTTTAAAGTAAAATCAATCTTTTTATTTCAAACATTTATCTAAAAGAGACAGCTGTATATTTCTATCATCGAGATACATCATCTCCCCTCTTGTGCTGAGTGCACAATCTCTAAATTCCTCCTAAAATCCCCTCCAGAAGTGTCGGGATTACCGCTGGTTTCCTTTTGCGCTCAGCCGTGTTTACCCAAGATTGCATCACCTCCATCGGATCCATTCCCAGGCGTTGACACACACAGCACGGATGATAATGCCAGATTACACTTCCTATCTGACGCCAAATAACTCAGTGGCGCAGGCAGGATGGCCCCGAACTCTCTTTTGTTTACTTCTTGGCTTCAGCTCCATCTGCTGCTCTGAGTCTGCCCCTCCATCGCCCACTAGGTGAAGTTCATGACATTAGAGGATTTCATGGTGTAGTTTGAGATGAAGGTCTATAACTCTACAGGCGATTGTTTGTTTTTGAAGGAAATCTCCAAACAGAAAAGCCATCTACATACAGTCACACTGCCAGTCAAAACACTGGACACACTTATTCATTTATGTTTCGTCTTTATTTGCATGACTGTTTACACTTTCGATTCATGTCATTGCTCTGCCTGGAATGTTCCACAGTATGACTTTAAATTGCTCTACTTTACAGTTATTCAATTACAGGTGGTTTTATAGCTCAAAAATACCTAGAAAAACAGGCTGTGAGCGGGCTCGCCTCTCCACAGATCTGGTCTCCATGAAGATAGAAAGGTTTAATGCCATACTGTGAAACATTCCACCTGTATGTATAAACGGACATAGCGGCTCTTCTGGCTCCTTCAGACCCTGGTTCCCAGGACTTGCATTGGACTTGCATTGGAATACTGTCATCCCTCTCTCTGCAACTGCTGCTGTGGCCTTGTCATTTTGGTTTTAAAATGTTCACATTAATCTGCTCTACATGAACCTGGTGGGTTCCTTTTCATAATAATAAGCCAAAATTCGCTCCTATAACTGTTTCGGCTTCATTTGAGTGGTGCTGAACACTATGGGTGACGTCACACTCGATGTCCACTTTTTTATAGAGAAAAGCATTTGACAGACCCTGCACCAGAAAACGTACTCTTAGAGATTACTCTTACTTAGAGTGAAAGTGGTGTGTGAGTGATGGTGGTGGTGGTGGTTGGTGCAGATTGGCGCTTCCGTCAGTCTGCCCCAGGACAGCTATGGCTAGAATGGCTAGAATGAACTGTAAAGCGCTTTGGGTGTCTTTAAAGGCGCTATATAAATGCAATCATTAATTAATTAAAAATTATAATACTCAATGCACCTTTAAGAAAAGGGTGACTACTTTGAGGACTTTGAAATGTATCAAAATATTGTATTTATGTTTTGACTGGTGGTCCATGTTGAACTAGTTTCTCTAGTTTCTAGTTTATCGGTTCATCTGAACAGAGACCCTAAGTAAAGATATGTACACCAGATTTAGCCGAAGCTAGTTGCCATCTGTTGTCCCTGGGCAAACGATTAACCTTAATTAAGGTGAAACAAACCTTTGTTAATTTATGCAGAGAAAACCAGATGTCAGATTTAGTTTTAGGCCTACAGAGATGTTGGAAATCAGGTCAAAGCACCTGCATTGTGCTAGTGAAAAGACAAACTCAGCAACACTGACGTTTCCTCTGCCTACATTTTATATGTGTATATGTTTATGGGTGCCATCTTGAGTATTTTCACCATTTAATTGATGTAATATTGTCTTTTGATTTTTAAATGACCACAATAACTGCTAATTTGCCCTTAATCTCAAACTGATTAACTTGTTTTTGGAATGGTGCAATGTTACTCAAACCCAATCGTTAAACAAGCTTAAATACTCATGAGTTATTTTATTCAACTTTTGGTGTAATCAGTAATTGTAAAGCAGAGAACACGACTTGGGAGCACGCCGTTTGAAAAATACAGTTGTAAATTGCCTCGTACATTATTGATATGGCCCACTAGAAAGTCCTGATTGCGTTTTGTAAAACACCACAGCCGCTCATTAAATGATTAATGGGGTTGTCTGAGTGGTGTTCCTTCTTCAGAGTTGGACTGGGAGCAGAACATGAGAGGGGCAGATGAGGACAGGTGACAAATGGCTGGGGGAATGGTCTCTCCTTCACTGGCAAAGAGCCCAAATGAACTACTTTGAATACTGCTTGAAGTGCATATGACAGGTTTTCTCCTTTTTGTATTTATGACTTGGATTGGCCGGGTAGTCTCTGCGGAAAATATTTATCATAGTTTTACATCAGAAAAAGTTGAAAAGAAAAGTGCAAAAAGACAGAAAATAGCGCCCATGCCATCCAAAAGGCAGGGACAGTTTCCTGGCAGTTTAAACCTTCATTTACCAAAATAAATATCTTTGTCGTTTATTTTGTAGCAGTCTAATCATAGCACTATGTTTGCTGTTGGAAGTAAAACTATTCACTCCACCAAAATTAAGAAACTGGAAAAAGTGAAATGAATAGTCTAGTCATACACACCTTAAAGGGACTGTTCTGAATTTTGGACATAGGACCTCATTTCCTCACGAGCCAGAGTGTTGGAGACGTGTGGACACTTTTTTAAATATTCCATCCAGTCCTTGTATTTGGAGAGGTTGCTGGTGCTAGGCTAGTGCATGCATAGACTGTATATACGAGTGGACTAAGCTATCCCGTTAGCCGCCGCGTGCCAAATAGGAAGTGCTCCAGGAGGCTCTTCCGGCTCCTTCTCTCCCTTTTTCCCATTGACTTATATTGAGATCTTATCGCTCCTCTCTCTGTACCTGTTGCTGTGAGCCTCGTCATTTTGGTCTTAAAATGTTCGTATGAACCCGCTCTACATGATTCTGAATTTTTTTCCGCTATTTTGTCTGACAGAAAAAATCCTATTCATAACATAGAGCCTGGCTCCAGATTCGCTCCTGTAGCCGTTAGCATCGCAAGCCTCATTTGCGCGGCGCTAAACACTATGGATGACGTCACACTCACTTAGTCCACTTCTTTTATACAGTCTATGAGTGCATGTCAATGGGCATAGTTGTCCTGCCACTAAAACAGTCTTACCCACTCCACAGTGCACCCGAAGCAAAATTATTGCAAGTCCAGACTGTCAATGTAAATGTTTGTGTTGATAAAATAATGTTTGAAATAAAACTAACCTTGCATCGTATGAATCATCGCATGTTGAGGCTCTATTTTCTCATATATCAGTCTGCCTCTGCCAAACTTTCTATCAGGAAGTATAACTTACTGCTGCTGCTCAGACATAAATCCTTCAAATGTAAGGTTGGTTTTATTTCTAAAATGATTCTATCGACACAGACATTCACGTCAACAGTTTGGAGTTGTAATTGTTTCACGTCTGTGGAGTGGGTAAGACTGTTTTTAGTGGCAGGACAACTATGCCCATTGACATGCACTACCCTAGCACCAGCAACCTCTCCAAATACAAGGACTGGATGGAATGTCTCCACACTTCTCCAACACTCTGGCTCACTAAGAAATGAGGCCCTATGTACAAATTTCTGAACTGTCCCTTTAAGTCATTGCAGTCTAATTATAAAGATATTCTGTCATATAATTTTCTCTTGATTTAACACACTTTTGAACCAATGTGATGTAATGGTGGTGGACATATTTTAAACTTCTGTGTCTTTCCATAACTAATACTGTCATAGTTACTACCTTTGTGGTTAATTGTTAAAGGGATAGGATACATTAATTTCAATTCCAGGGCTGAAAACATCCAAATGATTCTAGTGAAGGTATATGGAGTTTAAAAACACAGTGGAGCAGTTCCTGTGTTACCTCATGGCAACTTGTTTTTAATTTGAGAGCCTCAGCCTAAAAATGCAGGATTATTGTGTTAATGTGTGAATGAAGCCTGTGATACTTGAATAAGTATGAAGTTAACATATAGTGTATTCTGGATAATATAATATAGTCTAATATGTAATATACTGAATCTAATCCACTTTATTCATATGGCACATTTCATGAACAAACAGTTTCCACAGTGCTGCACAATACAGATTAAAAAATACAATGGGAATATAAAATAAAGCTCTGTTTAACTCAAGGGTGTGTTTTTAATAAAGTAAAATAACATAAATCAGAAATTAGCATAACATGGGCCCTTATAAATAAAGTAGATCCAACCAAGTAGTCCACAACAGCTAAGTTCAATTACCTGCTTCTTTTGAGAGTTTGTGGTTTTGCACTTTACTTGGTTGAATGTTCCTGCCACTTAGACCGTGACAGAGACCGACCAACTGGAGGAGTGAATCCTTTTTCACCATTGTCACACTTCAGATTTTACATGGTCCAATATCAGTTTATTGTGATCATATTGTGCAGTCCTAAAAACAACGAGAGACAAAAATGATTCAGGTTCAGATTCAGGTTCAGATGACTCTTAATCCCACCGGGGGCAGTAAAAAGCACAAAGTGACAAATAAACATTCAACACATTCTGAACAAAGAGGAGCTCTGAGACGTCTACATAAAATTTTAAAAGGTGAACTGCAGTAGGCATAAAAGATTTCAAATACTTAATTTGATTTTGAATAGGGAACAACATAGCGATGGCTTGTGGGCTGTAAAGAAAACTCAGGATATGGCTCTATCTCTGTTGCTCTCCTGTGATTTTAGTACTGAAGCTGGAGGGTTCACAACAAATGCAAATGCCACAACAAATACAAAAGCCGCAACAAAACAGAAAACCACAACACACCAAAAAAAGTCACAACGGAAGTAGCCGTGGGAGTATTTTCTGACGGACCAAGCAGAGAAGTGAATTGGAAAAGTCGAAAAAGTAGAAGAATGTGAAAAGTAAAGGAACGGATAAGTGAATGAAGTTAGAAACATAAATAAAAGTAATTTATTGTTTGTGGCCACGATTGATGTTGCTGTCTGACCGTCGTAAATAATTTCCCGCTTGATCCTCCCCGCTTGGTCCATCAGAAAAGAGTCCCATGGCCACTTCTGATGTGGCTTTTTTTGGTGTGCTTTTTGTTGTGTTGTGGCATTTGCATTTATGTTGCGGGATTTGTATTTGTGTTGCGGCATTTGCATTTGTGTGGTGGCGTTTGCATTTGTTGTGAGCCCTCCCGGGTTGAAAAATAGAGTCCTACGATCACTTCCATTGTGGCTTTTTTTGCTGTGTTGTGGCATTTGTATTTGTTGCTGCATTTGCATTTGTTGTGAGCCTCCCCGACTTTCAAATTTTAGAACAAAGTTTAATGATAAAATTAAGACTGTTCTTGTCTTTTGACAGAGATGTTGTTAAACGAACAAATAAAAGAAAGACACACTAGGCCCAATTGAGGACTGATAAAAATGATACTCTCTGCTGGCCACGTTTAACAACAGATGCAGTGTCCACATCAAATTTAAGTTGGTTGTCAAAGAAATGTACTCAGATAGTTGTAAGAAGTAACATTTTCAACTTTTTCATTGTGGATAAAGCCCCCTGCAGCTGTGCTTTTGTTTTGTCTGAAATCTAAAAAGAGGTCCCGGGTTTAGCAGCATTCAATTCTCAAAAGTTATTGTCACATCAAGTTATAAAGTCAGTGAGTGCTCTGCCATGCTCAGCTTCAGGTCCAAGAAGTGACAGCACGGCAGTTTCGTCTGAAAATGTAACCAGAAAACTACCCTCCTGAGTGCTTTGACATCCATCTGTACACAGATTAAATAAAAAGGGAGATCACATGCACTCCTGTGGAAAACCAGTGGATACAGTAGTGCAGTCAGACAACTGCTTATTTACAAGGAAAGCTTGTTTAAAAGTTTAAAAAAAAAATAGTTGGAGGGGCAAATGAAAATGTTTTAAATGTTCTCCAGACGTAGTAGTAAAAGTAGAACTAGAAAAATACTTATACACCATGGTTTTGGATTACCAGTGTTTATTTTAAGCATGGCACACTATTTCCTTACCAATGTTGATTTCCCCCATGACTCACTTAAGCGTGTTCGATGACCCGAAACTATTCCCGCTCTCTCCATGTAAACACATTTAATAACATGCACCGCTAGCAGCTCCTATTAGTCTGCCTGCAAAAACAATTACTAACATCCAATGAAAAACTGTAGTACACTTATTTTTGTAACTAAACTGACCATTGACTTCAGTGACTTGGGGTTTCCCGCAGCACAGATGGAGTTTGTGCTTGTGAGTTATGAGTAAATATGGTGACGCAGAGGTGGAAAAGTCGCAGGAAGTAGAAGGCTAGCTCATTAGTACCCTAGCCGCTCTCACTGTAATTGGGAAAAGCTTAACACGACCATCGCAGCGTCTGATTAAGCACAAACTAGCCCCCGTGTTCATTACAGACACTGCACTGATCATTTATTATGCCGGGGAGATGGTGGAGTCTTCATTTGCATGCACGTGGGTGGGTCCCTCATTTGGAGGTTTGGGGGAAAATAGTAGAGGGCCCTTTGACGCAGAATAGAAGTGATGCAGCAAAAAAGTGCTAGTGTGTGGCTAGAATGATGGGAAAAGCATCTAACAGCAAAGTGAAGTAGTTTTAATTAGCTAAGGGGGGTGAGGCTTTGTGGAAAAAACTTTATGGCCAGATCTAAACCAACCGTATAAAGCTAAAAAGTCTAAATTGTGTTGAAATAGGATTATAATGGCTGAAATTATGTGAGAACAATGTGAGAACAATAAAGTTATATCGCTTATTTTAGAGAGCGAAGCTAAAGAACTATGCCATTTTGTTTTGTAAAGGTCCTGTATTACGCAAAACTGATTCTTGTGAGCTTTAAGTCATGTTAGACTGGAGTGTTTTGTTTAATTCACACGTTTGAGTAATTATCTTTCAATTTAAAAAAGCTACCTTTTACTTTTTGTTTAGAAGAGGTTGGCAATTCAGGGCTGAAATTATCCAAATAATTCTAGTGAAGGTGTGTGGACTTGAAAAAAACAGAGTACTTCTTCCTGTATTACCACATGACATTACAAGGTGGAACAGAATGTTTCATGTTTAAGAAAAGAACTCAGCCTAAATCTGCAGGATTTTTGTATTAACGTGTGAATGAAGCCGGAAATGCAGCTCCTTTAATAAGTATGAAGTTGTTAAAGTATAGTATCTTATGTTTAATAGGGCCGTCCATTGCCTTGACTCTGATAATACGATACACATCATGATATACATTAGGGCTGGGCGGTATACCGTTTGAACCGGTATACCGGTAATTTTTATTTTTATGATATGAATTTTTTATTTACCGCCATACCGTGTGTGCGCGCATATGTCGGCAACACAGAGCGGCGGAACGTCGCACAGCAGTAGATTGAGCGGGGGCTGTTTTTCAGTGTTACACCAAACAAGCCAACAAGCCAGGTAAGGATAGCGAGTTGAGTGGTGCGCGTTTGCTAAAGGGACCATCTGTGTAGTGTTTTGTGACACGGCTCCCTTTTTCGGAGAGCGGGAGTGCGCGGAGCCGTGCCCGGGCACGGCTCCCTTTAGCAAACGCGCCTACCAGGGACGTCTGTGTAGTGTTTTGTGCTGCACTGCCAACGTTACGCAGAGATTGGGGAGAAGATGCAGATTTTACTTTCATGCAATCTTCGTATTCTCCGTCTAAAGGGACCGTCTATGACAAGAAAAGCAAACGTTGGAATGATATTACCAACTCTATCACATTCCACTTAGCCAAAGACAAAAATACCGTTAAATACCGTGATACCGTGATAATTTAAAAAAATACCGTGATATCAATTTTTGGTCATACCGCCCAGCTCTAATATACATGTCAAAATTCGATATATATCACGATATATCTCAATACTAAAACAATCGATGATATATTGCAATTTTTCAATAATTACTTATAATAATATTGTGAACTACACCTTCACGAGAACCAAACTGTATAAAATATAATTAATTACATTTTTTAAATCATGAGAACAGAGAATGCAACTAATGAATTTTAGTCTGTCCGTCCGTCTTTTAAAAAAATTATTCAGATGCATTTTGAATAATTTCGAGAAATGTAAGGTAAGGTAAGGTAACTTTATTTATACAGCGCTTTACTCAGACACATGTCCCTAAAGACAGAGCATTATTAACAGAGTTTTTTTTTTTTTTAACCACTAACTGAATTTGTCTTGAGATTACTACCTGTGACATAACTAACTATCTGATCTAGAAAACTATACTAACTATCTGAGATCTGGGACACTATCTAGAACCATTACACAGAGAAAAAAGAAAATAGAGGAAGCACATAAGAACAAAAACACTGTACAGGCATACAACAACACAATACAACAACGAAGGCGTGGCATACGGGGTGGGCCTGAATCTGAATCCAATCCACTATATACAGCTCTGGAAAAAATAAGAGACCACTGCAAAATGATCAGTTTCTCTGATTTTACTTCTTATAGGTTTGTGTTTGAGTAAAATGAACTTTTTTTTTTCATTTTATAAACTACTGACAACATTTCTCCTAAATTCCAAATAAAAATATTGTAATTTAGAGCATTTATTTGACAAATGAAAATGACAAATGGTCAAAATGACAATGTTTTCAGACCTCAAATAATGCAAAGACAAACAAGATCAAATTCATTTTAAAACAACACAATACTAATGTTTTAACTTAGGAAGAGTTCAGAAATTAGTATTTGGTGGAATAACCCTGATTTTTCACAGTGTTTTTTCTCCTTTTCCTCCTTAAATCAGATTTGGTTCAGATGATCACCTCATCAGTGCCTCATGAAGCAGAATGAGGTGTGCTTGTGTTGGGATTCAACAGACGCTGGAATAAAACAGCTGTCACACATGTAGAGGTGCTGATTTCAGAAAAAAAAAAATGCAGTGGTCTCTTATTTTTTCCAGAGCTGTATATATAGCATATTCCGTACATAAAACAGTTTCTAAAGTGCACAATACAGATAAAAAAATACAATGAGAATATAAAATAAAGCTCCATTTAACTCCACAAGTCCTTGTAACCATAAAATTATACAACTATTACTATAAAACTAGTCAAATCAAATAAAAAATACCATAAAAATAAATAAAAGACAGAGAGGACCTCACAATGTAGTGCCTTACCATTTCATATTGAAAATGTTGCACTTAAAGCCTCCATGATGCTTTTAGGATACTAGTTTGTACTGTTTCTTTGACCTTTTTTATGACATATCAGGTTTTCTATAACAATACTTATGCAGCAAAATGGACCATCCCCTCTTTTACCCTCTGCTGGGATTTATGCATGCTTACATGGTTTAGCCAGCGCAGATTTGACTTTTCTCTCGAACATTATGTCTGGAGCGGCTGATTCCCTGCAAGCTGCCGCTGCATTTACAAAATCCTGCAGATTTCAAGATGATCTCTGCTGAGGGGATGACAAATTGAAAACCAAAATCCCTAAAGTGTATTTTTCATCCTCTCGTATCTTCTCCAAACACCTCTTTCCAACTCTCCCATACGTATGATTAATGTTTAGTACCAGTGATGCAGTTACCATAGTAACCACAGAAATTCATACCGCAGATTCATTGAGTTTAAGTGTGAAATATTTATTCTTTTGTGAGGTTTTGAGTACACGTTCCTCTGCGATGTTATGGGCTCTGGACAATCAGCATGTATTGTGTCGAATGGGGCCACATAACTCACCTCCGCAGGCCCAGGGCATCAACTGTTCAAGTGATTATAGCTATTATAATGTCTTGCTGGCTACAGGTAATAAAGCAGTATTTAATCATAATGATGTGATTCATGCTGGCCCATAAATGGGAATTTTAAATCATTAAAAAACGCCCCAGTCCAGCATAAATTACACTGGTGACTGCTCAGAGCTTCCTGTGAAAATGGGGTGTTGAAGTGAAAAGGCAAATAAAGTGGTCGAGTACAGTAGACTTCGAAACGCGCAGAGTTAGGGGCAAGGACTAGTTTTTTTTTTTTAATGAATGGACAATGAAAGAACAGAAAAAAACAAACATCTTTTTCTTCTTCTGGTGCAGGTTTTGCTGCTGCGGTGTTGATGAGGTACAGAAGAGAGCTGGAACATGTGGCTAAAGTGGCAAAATAAATGAAAGGGTCCATATTACTTACGATTTTATGATTTATGTTATAATTTTATTTCTGCATCACTGTGTTTTTAAACTCTATACACCTTCTCTAGAATTATTTGGATACTTTCAGCCCTGGAATTGCCCATCACTGCTAAGCAAAACATTACATTACCACACCAGAAGGTGGAACGGAGCATTTTAAGCTCTGGAGATGTAAACAGACTAATAATAAAGGATTACTCAAACATATGTGAATGAAACAAAACACAGCTCCGGGTCTGTTTTTGAGGAGGTAACAACATTATAACATGGCTTAAAGCTCACAAGAGTCAGTTTTGCGTGATGTAGGATCGTCAAAGGAGGGAGAAAGAGCATTTACAAATTGATAAATTGTGCGATTGTTTGGGTCAAGGTAAAAACACAAACAAATCTGGGGACCCGATTCATCGTAAAGGTGATGTACATGATTTTACTTTCTTAAAACATGAAAAACAAGAACTAGTCACAATGTATTCCTCAGTTTACTAATATATTCCTAGAATTCAGGTCCCTGTGTCTGGGTGGGTTTCCACGCACTTTCCCCATCAACCCTGTAATTTTTAAGCTTTCTGTCTTTCATGTTAAAAGATTGTTTAAACTGTCCTTATGTTTATCTGTAAGATTCTGTCCAGTGCTCAGCCCACAATCCTATGTCACCCCTGCTCCCACAAGACAACTCTCCATAAATATACAAAAACATGATAGAAAATTGTACGCAGCAACTTACAAACAAACAAACCTAGTGCAGTAGTTTCAATACTAGGACGCAGGCTGATTGTGTTGTGATATTGTTGAAGGGGGATTGACTTGGTGTCAACTCATAAAACATGCTAATACCGGTATGTTGTTTTTGGTGAACATTATCAAAATGATAAAAGATAACATGGTGATCTAAATATGTGTGTAACACTTTTAGAAAGCAACATCTTAAAATGTACATTTACTGAAGTTTAGAAAAATGTATGAATGAAAAGCAAACTTCTTGGAGATATCTGTACTATACAGTTTTAAGCCAGTACACGGAGTAGCATGACTCCATCTAGTGGTTAAATTACAGTGTCCACAAGTAAACTCGAGCCCCTATACTTGGATTATATAAATAATTTGCCAAAACAGGCACTTTATTTCAGTATTTTTTGCATGCTATGTGCCATGTTGTTTTTACTCTGCGCTGTCATCCTGCGTGTAATCCTCCTTAAATGTTGGTTTAGAGGATTTCCAAGAGATTATCAAACACACTAGTTTTAAGTCCCAATTTCACGGTGAGCTAAATATTTAGCTTTATTGAGCTTTATTGATCTCTTCTATGATTGCACCATTGCACTCTAGGAAATATTTTGCTTTTCCTCAACCGGGTAGTTTAGAAGTTAATAAAAAATATGACTTTGTTTATGTTTCAGGCTGGATATCAGATTACACAGCAGAGGCGGCCCATTGCGGTGGACGGGGTGTTACATTACGACCTGATGGGAGGAAAGAATAAGAACCGGGTGGTCAGAAAAAGTGTGCGCATCAAACAGATTCAGCTGGAGCAGGACAGCGGCAAGAGTCTCCATGATGACCTGCGGAGCCAGACGCTCATAGACCTCAACAGAGCAGGTAACCTCGAGGCGAAACGACTTCATTCTTCTTTTTGGTGAACAAAAAACTTTGTGGTTGTCAACAGAAAGTGCAAGGACTTTCCCTCTACTTATATGTTAAGATAGAATGAGCCTCAAAGCAATAGCTGCAATTTTTATCAGCATTCAATATTCAGCTGGGTTTGTACTGTGCAAGTCATATTTACTCATGTACATACATTATTTTGTCACGTCCCAGGAGTAGGTCTGATGGAGCTGGTGATGGAGCCGGACATGAGCTGTGGAGAGGAGGCGTCTGCTGCAGTGCGAGAGCTGCAGCTCATCCTCCAGGCTCTGGGCTCCTGTGAGGGCAACATGTCCGGTACTGTGGATCTCTCCCTCTCTTATTGAACATTATCGTACATCCCTGTCTCTCTCTCTCTGTTTCTCTCTCCCACTCTGTATTTATCTCCATCCCTCTCTCCATGTCTCTCTCTCTCCCTTTGTGTATCTCTCTTGCTCCCTCTCTTTTTCTGTCTCTCCCTCTCTCTCTCTCCCTTTGTTTGTGTAATTCTCTCTCTCCTCCCTCTCTCTCCTCTCTCTGTCTCTCGCTTCTTTCTCTGTCTCTCTCTCATCTTTGTGTCTCTCTCGTCCCTCTCTTTCTCCTCTCTCTGTCTCCTCTCTCTGTCCCTTCTCTCTGTCTCCCTCTCCTCTCTCTGTATCTCTCTCTTTTGCTCCTCTCTGTCTGTCTCTCTCTCCTCTTTGTGTATCCCTCTCCTCTCTGTCTCTCTCTCCTCTTTGTGTCTCCCTCTCAGCTCTCTGTCTCTCTCTGTCTCTCCTCTTTGTGTCTCTCTCTCCTCTCTCTGTGTCTCCCTCTGTCTCTCCTCTGTCTCTCTCCCCTCTCTGTCTGTCTCCTCTCTTGGTCTCTCTCTCTCTCTAGTCTCTCTGTGTCTCTCTCCCCCATCTGTCTCTCTCTCTAGTCTCTCTCTCTTCTCTCTGTCTCCATCTCCTCTCTCTGTCTCTCTCTCTCCTCTCTCTGCCTCTCTCTGTCTCTCTCTCTCCTCTCTCCCTCTCCCCTCTCTGTCTCTCTCTCTCTCTCCTCTGTCTCTCCTCACTCTGTCTCTCCTCTCCCTGTCTCTCTCTCCTTTGTCTCTCTCCCCTCTCTGTCTCCCCTCACTCTGTCTATCCTCTCTCTCTCCTCTCTGTTTCTCTCTCCTCTCTGTCTCTCCTCTCTCTGTCTCTCTCTCCCTCTCTGTCTCTCCTCTCTCTGTCTCTCCTTTCTCTGTCTCTCTCTCCTCACTCTATCGCTCCTCTCTCTGTCTCTCTCTCCTCTCTCTGTCTCTTTCTCCCTTTCTGTCTCTCCTCTCTCTGTCTCTCCTCTCTGTCTCTCCTCTCTCTGTTTCTCTCTCCTCTCTCTGTCTCTCCCTCTCTGTCTCTCTGTCTCCCTCTCCTCTCTCTGTCTCTCTCTCCCTCTCTGTCTCTCCTCTCTCTTTCTTTCTCTCTCTATCCCTCTCCTCTCTGTCTATCCTCTTTCTTTCTCTTTCTCTTTCTCTCTCTCCCCCTCTCTGTTACAGATTTTTCCTGGGCTCTGCACTTCGCTGGTGACTCTTCTTCTTCTGCTATGTTTGTGCGCAGAGGGCCAGCTCAGAGTGTTTCTCTCTCTCTCTCTCTCTCTCTCTCTCTCTCTCTCTCTCTCTCTCTCTCTCTCTCTCTCTCTCTGTCCCTCTGTGTGTGTGTCTTTCTTTGCTCTCCCTCTTCCTCTTTCTTTCTCTCTATCTCTCTCTCCTCTCTCTCTCTCTCTGGGACAGGCCAGTCTTGGGCTCTGGTGCCCACCGGTGACTCTTCTTCTACTTCTACTTCTTCTCGTGTTTGTGCGCAGAGGGCCAGCTCAGAGTGGACGCCAACGTGTCTGTGCACCGACCCGGAGAACCCTTTGGCGTCAGGACTGAGGTGAAGAACATCAACAGTGCACGATACCTGGCTCGGGCCATTGGTAAGAGATAAAAACAGATTTATAAAGCACAAGACGGTGCCTGGCACAACTATAAAGCAGAAGATTTATTATAATTTAGATGTTTTTACAAGCTCTGTTTCCTTTGGTTAAAATGATGTCATTGCCATTTCCAGACATCCAGCAGCAGAAGTGCATTTGCATAAAAGGCAGCGGTTTGATTCCCACAGTTCTCACTCCCTATATTACTATTATTGTGTCCTTGGGCATGGCACCTACGGGCTATATAATCCATTTACTATTAGTACGTGCTACATGTAGTTTTGAATTTTATGTTTTTTTTAAGAGTTAACTTTAAGCCATGTTATAATGTTGTCACTTCATCAAAAACAAACCTGGTCTTGTGTTTTGTTTCATTCACACAAGTTTGTCTGCATGGCCAAAGCTCAAAAGGCTCTGTTTCATCTTGTGATGTCATGAAGGCCTGAAATTATCCACATGATTCTAGTCAAGGTGTATGGAGTTTAAATACACACTGGAGCTTGTTTTGCTTGAAAGAAGAACACAGCCTACATAAGCAGGATTTTTGTGTTAAACTTGTGTGAATGTAGTCATTTCATGGCAAAGGAGAAGTTCAATTTGTCATCTGGACAAAAGATTTAGGTAGAAGATGTTTCGCCGCTCATCCAAGATACTTCTTCAGTTCTGGTCAGACGCTGAAGGACACTGACTTATATCTGCCTGAAAGGGGGAGGAGTTAGATACCCCAAATTACTCTGAAACTAACCCTACTTGTTTACAGTTTCTGTTGTTAGCTCGGCTTATTGAAATTGCCCTGAGTGTGGTCGTATTAGCAGAATCATTCGGGGCCATCATGGGAGCTTTACAACTCTGGGTCTGACCTGGCTACACCTTTTGTTTTCTTAATTTGTTTTGATTTAGCTTTGAGAATGGAGTTATAGATAGGAGGAGATGGTGTCTGAGTCCTCCATTTCTGTTCTCTTTTTTAACAAAAATAGCCTCTTTAACTCCCCATTCAAACCAATTCTTCTCTTTGGCTAAGATCTTCACCTCACTGTCCTCAAACGAGTGGCCGTGGCTTTAAGGTGGAAATGTCCTTATGGCCCTGTATGATTATGCTAATTTGACCCCACTCTCTATTCAATTTCAATAAGCAGAACTAAGAACAGAAACTGTAAACAAGTAGGGTTTCAGAGTAATTTGGGGTATCTAACTCCTCCCTTGCAGGTAGATACAGGTCAGTGTCCTCCAGCATTCTGACCAGAACTGAAAAAGCATCTTGGATGAGCGGTGAAACATCTTCTGCCAAAACCTCTTGCCCAGTTGACAAATTGAACTCCTTTGCCATGTGTGAATGAAACAAAACATACCAGATTTTAAAAATAGCGTAATATGAACGCTTTAAGCACCAACTATACACATGCTTACATCAAATAAGAATGAATGCAGAAAGGAAAAGGAAATTAAATGTTTTATACCGTTGAATACTATAAAACGTTAATTTCATTATGGTCATGAAATACGAGCTGCATAGCCAACACGGTAGTATAGTCTGTCTTTAAGCTCGCACTTCAAGTTTGTAAACCTCTATAATTACCATCTCACATAAAACCAGAGTTCCATATAATGATAAACAATGGGCTGTGTGTTTGCTATGAGTGGCTGTGAATTGACTCCTCCAGCTGCTCAAAAGGCTCACATTTTACGCTCCGCGGCTGCAGATAACGACTTTAGCATAAAAAGCTTGAATTTTAATGTTCTTTTTGCAAGTTTGATGCGTAACTAGGCCTCACTTTTGTCAGTATAGTTTTATTTGCTGCGCAGAGGAGTTGGTATTTAAAAGTCAAGCATAAAAATAAACATAATTCGTCTCTGTTACAGCACAAAGTGCGTATTGCCAGAGAATGGAAGCAGATGTTTGGCATTGCTACCATGATGAGATGTGCTTGTTTTTCCATTGGCTGTTACACCTTATCTGCGTCCCTGTATATCCAACAGACTATGAAATCCAGAGGCAGATCCAAGTGCTGGAGAGGGGAGGAACGGTGCAGAATGAAACCCGAGCATACGACGCCAAAACCAGGTAAGACGCTGCAGTCTCCTCCTCAGGGTGGGATCAGTGCCTGGTTCATTAGTCAGAGGGACGCGAGGAGCAGGGACTAAAGTAATGATGATGGATAGAGCTATTTGGAGGCCACTGTCAGGTGTTGTGTGGGCCGCTCACACACAGCTGAGGCCTACGTCAGCTTCAGCCATTCACACAGCGTCAGGTGTTCTGCTCCAGACAATATGTGCTAATTTGTGTGAGTGATGAGGCCAATGATGAAACTGGCTACGAATGAACTTGGTTATAACACTGGCTACTAATAAAGTGAAAATCTTAAAGGGACAGTTCGGAATTTTGGACAGCCCTATGTCCAAAATTCTGAACTGTCCCTTTAAGATTTTCACTTTATTAATTAATTTCCTAATGAGCCAGAGTGTGGAGACACTTTTTAAAATATTCCATCCAGTCCTTGTATTTGCAGAGGCTGCTGGTGCTAGGCTAGTGCATGTCAATGGCCATAGTTGTCCTGCCACTAAAAACAGTTTTACCCACTCCACAGTGCACCTGAAGCAAAACAATTATAACTCCAGACTGTCGATGTGAATGTTTGTGTCGATAGAATAATTTTAGAAGTAAAACTAATCTTGCATTTGAAGGATTTATGTCTGAGCAGCAGCAGCAAGTTGTATTTCCTGATAGAAAGCTTGGCATTGGCGGACTAATATATGAGAAAATAGTTCCTCAACATGCAACGATTCATGCGATGCAAGGTTAGTTACTGTTTTTGTGAGACAAGGGTTGCATTTTTTGGCCCTGAGTTTGAGTTTAGCCCATATGTAGACTTGGTTGTATCTTTCCTGCTTTAGTCCTGGTCTAAACCAGGTTTAATGTCAGGTTTAGTTCCCGGTTTTACCCATTTTGATATGTTGTCAAAAGTGTAAAAAAAAAAAGCCACAAAATACTTCCGTCTTTCTTATTTTCATTTTTTTGTTTTGACCCCATCAAATTTCTAAATCTAGATCGTGCGTACTGCTTGTTGAATTGTACGTTGACTTCTTGAGGTAGTCAACTTCTGTGCTTAAGTAAACCTTTTTAGCAAATGAGATGAACAAGGAAACTAAATGCTCCACAAACAAAAACTAACTCAGATTTTGCAGTTCACATGATTTAGGTGCCTGTATTGACATGTTCATCATTATTCTGCCCTTGTCTTCAGCGAGACCATCCCCATGAGAGACAAGGAGGGCCTTCAGGACTACAGGTGAGCTCTCTGTATTGACACTCGGCTTTGATTTCAGCGCCAGAGCTGGGACCTCAAACACAACCCCGGGTTAAAAATAAACCAAGGCAAATAAACATATCACTCAAGACTGCTTCTCAGCCATGTTTTTATTTTTTTTATATATATATAATTGGTGGTGTGAGTGCCCTGTAATTTTCATTCATAGCTTTCAAAACTTTGCCTGATATTTTGTACCTATTTTCTAAAGCATTTTCTATTCTGAAAAGTTGAATATGAAGTTAAGTTATAAAGTTCTCAAATAGACCCTTTTAATGTTAGTAAACAGTGATGACGTAGGCTCGGTTGCGCACACATTTTGGCAACACAAGTTTGACACAACTCAGCAGCTTGTCGAGCTCTGCGAAAGATTATTGTCAAAAGATTGAATATTAAGATTGAATATTTCCTCAACAAGCTGACTTTGACAAATGGTGTCCGACTCCCAGATCCTTGTACGATCAGTGAGTAAAACTTTAGTCCATTGGTAGAATATCGATTCTGACAACCACACACATAACCAGACATTTTGGTGTTGGAAATGTTTTTATCTCCATCTTCTTCTGCCTGTGTTCAGTCTGAGTGAATTGGAATGAACAGGGAACAATACCACTTGTGTTGCTAAAATGCATGCGCAGCTTTTTTTAAAATCATTTCTGCACTAAAAGGGTCTATTGGGTTTCATAGTGGGCATTAAGTTGTATTGTGAAATTATTTGAAGATATCATACATTATTACTCTATATTCTTTAAAGAATACAAATGTTGCTAAATTGACTTTTTGGACATTTAAACCAAGTTATAATCATGCCCACTTATCACAAACATACCTGAAGTTGCATTTAGTTTTATTCACAGTTGCCTAATAACAGGGCTCCTACGGTGTCTTCAAAAGTCTTAAAACATTGAATTCATGAATTTGGAAATAATACCTTAAAAAGACTTGGAAAAAGTCTTGAATTTTTATATCTGGGTCTTAATATTTGTGCAGTACGTAACTTCCCCGTATCGCATTTCTCCTCAAAAGTTTAATTTGTCAACCACCGTTCGTTGGTTAAATAACGTCACCTAAATAAAGAGTGGAGGAACCAGCAATTGAGAACACAAAGCAGCCCCGGGTCAAAATACTGAACATTTCACTGAAGATCACCACAAGCAACAAACTAAGCAGAAGCACGTAAAATCAAAGACAATTTCAGCAGCACACAAAGTTTGACACGTTTTGGTTTTACATTATCTAGCGAGTTATCTGGAAGTCTCTCCACTCTTCATATTCCTTTGAGAAAATAATGAACACAAATTCAAGAAGTTTGCTTTTCTTTGCTGGTAGATTTTTGAAATAGGTATTAAGTTTTTGTATAAATAGTCTTAAAAAAGTCTTAAAAATACTTTAATTTAACTTGAAGAAACCTGTAGGAACCCTGTAATAAAACCATTAATCCAAAGTCATCTTCTCTGGGCACAAAAAAATGTTGGTAGTTTAGTTAAAGCAAAGATAAAACTTTCATACGCAGTTTTTAAGCTTTTAAACCATTGACAACGAAGGGAAAAATCATTTGTGTTCTAAATATTAATTGTTTTCTAAATATTAAATTTGTTATTATAAGTTATTTTAAGGAATACTTATCCAAAGGTGACGAAAAAGCAGGTTAAAGAGAATTAAAGCCACAAGAATCCATAGAATGTGTTCTTTAACATTGGCTGTTAGCATTCTTATTTTGGGACTAGCGGTCTAAAAAGCTTAAACTGAGTGCTTTAAACAACACCTCTCACCTTTTAAGTACATATAATTTAGATCATTACAGGCAATTTGAGAGCAGGATTTAAGATTGAGCACTTAACACTTGGAAGGGTGAAGATTGAGACCAATGATTAAGTGACTCAGTGAAAGGCGCTGTGACATAGCAGAATCTCTCCTCTGCGCTTGTTGTTTTGTCGGTTTCAGGTTCATGCCAGAGCCTAACCTTCCTCCTCTGATGGTTTATGAGGACCAGGCCTCGATCCCCGTGGGTCTGGACCTGTGCCAGGCCGTAGTGGTGCAGGAGATCAGAGACGCACTGCCCGAGCTGCCCAGCGTGACCCGGGACAGACTGGTGCACGCCTACAGTATCCTGCCAGAGCACAGTTTTACATTAGTGGTGAGTTTGAACAGATGCAGACAAACTCTCACCTTACATGTGGGCTTGGATAATTTCAGGACTAACCTCTGTCTAATCAGGGTGGTGTAGTTCATCAAAGTGTAACTGTAAAAAGGTGAGATCCAATAGTTTTCCATTTCAGACATTTGTTTTGGTCTTTTTAATAGAAAGCTCAGGTACAACCAGCTACAATTGCTACAATGCTCCTTTGCTCTATAATAATTGAACTTGTGCAGCCTCTGAATTTTGACTACCTACACTATCATTGTGGCCATACCGGCTCGTCAAAGCCTGAACCCGTCAGATCTCAGAAGCTAAGCAGGGCCGGGCCTGGTTAGTACTTGGATGGGAGACCACAAGGAATTCCAGGTGCCACAGTGGGGCGCCAGTCGCAAAAACTGTCGTAGTGTCCTTAGGCAAGGCACATCACCCACATTGCCTAGTATGAAAGTGGTGTGTGAGTGTTGGTGGTGGTCGGAGGGGCCGATGGCGCAGATTGGCAGCCTCGCTTCCGTCAGTCTGTCCCAGGGCAGCTGTAGCTACAATAGTAGTTTACCACCACCGGGTCTGGAGTGAATGAATAATGCTCTGTAAAGCGTCTTTGAGTGTCCAGAAAAGCGCTGTATAAAACTGATGCATTATTATTATTATTATCAAAGTCGAAAGTTTGGACACCCTCTTTCTTTATTTTTGGGTCATTCCACACCAAATCTCTGAATGCCCACACTCGACCATCTCAGATTTGAGTGAACAAATTCACACAATGTCCGATTGGAAAAGTCCTAAATTTTAGCTCCCAACTCCTTATAGTTTTGTCATTAAAAAATATTTTGTCAGCTACCCCCTGACCCGCTTTGAGCAGAGTTTTCTGAGGAGCCACTTTCAGATTGCGGTATCTAAAAAAAAATGATTTAAGATAGGTCCTTCAAATTTTCAAGGCTTAAAATTTGGCAAATGTACTTTTAAACTATGGACTTTTACACATGTGCTTTCAGTTTCTCACAGATTTCTGAGAGATTGAATGAGTATGAGGGCATAATGACTCTTTGTATTGTATTGTATTTATGTATTTATTTTGGGCAATTCAAAAATTGACATTCTTTTACAATGGAACATATAACATTAGAGAAATCATAATAGAAATAACAAAATATTTTGCCCAAAAAGGAGTGGGAAGAAGAGAATTTATTTAATCCCACCCCCCTCTTCTAATCTAATGCAATGAGCTTTCTTTTTCATTTTTCAGACATTTTACATTAACTATATGAACTATTTACAAGTGTGTATGAGTATGGTAACTGTTCTAGTTTGATAATATAATTATCATCTATCATCTGCAATAATAATACACGAGGATACCAGCAATAGTAAGAAATTTAAAAATACCAACAATGGTAACAGACAACAGATACATGTAACGGTAATGGACAGCACATACAGAAATGATCAGGAAACAACAAGCATAAACCAGTTCTACAGAAGGCAGTTTTGTTCTGATATTAAGACCCACTCTCTATATACTGTGGCCAAACCATATGTTTATATAACAACTTATGGATACTTTGGCATTTGGCATTGAGATGTTGTCTTTTACTACTGAGTCCATATTTTCTTGTCTCGTCTTCTGTATGTATCTAAAATGTAAAGTAGAGAGTAGAAAAACAATAAAGAAAGTTTGGTGTCTAAACTTTTCACTGGTAGTGACCTTGATATGATCCGTGGTGTTCATAGCTCCAAAGTTGCCTTGAGTAAAATGAATATTACCCAAGTTTGCGAGAGTTGAAGTAGCGTAAAACATGTACACTTGGAGTAACTACACTGACCGTCAATGAAAACGTCCAGGTGACATTTTTAAAAATAATTTTATAACGAAGGTATGAAATTATGTAGAAACAGTGCAGATCAATAAATCAACACATTCGAAGATGAAAGAAAACATTTTTGAAAAATCGCTGTAAGCAAGAACAATGTACAGTCCAAAGAAAATGGCCACCTTGCCATTACAAAGTTACAGCTTCAGTAGCGAGTGTTGTCCCCACCAACAGCAATACAAGCGGTCAGTCTCTGACGCATACTGCGTATCAAACGTCGAATCCTGTCTTGTGGAAGGGCCTGCCACTCTTCCTGAAGAGCCTGGATCAGTTGATCTCTGTTCATGGGGCGTGGAACACGGTTCTGGTTCTGTTGACCAAGGTGATCCCACAGGTGTTCAATGGGATTGAGATCCGGAGAATATGCAGGCCAAGGCAAGGTGTTGATGTTGTGACCTTCAAGGAACTCTCTAGTGACACGGGCAGCATGTGGACGTGCATTATCTTGTTGGAAGATGTCCATATCCTGATGCTGCTGGAAGAAGGGCACAACATGAGGCAGCAAGATATCCCGGATGTACCGCTGAGCTGTCGGAGTCCCCTGAACAACCACTAGAGGGGTCTTGTAGTGCAGGGATATGCCAGCCCACACCATGACGCTTGGACCACCCCAGCGATTCACTTGGTGGATGCAGCACGGAGCGTACCGTTCACCACGTCTGCGCCAAAGTCTTTCACGTCCGTCGGCGTGGTTGACACAAAATCTGCTTTCATCAGTGAAGAGAACAGCTCCCCACTGACGCTGTGTCCATCTCAGGCGTTGCTGGCACCACTGTAGGCGATTCTGACGGTGCTGAGGAGTCAGAACGTTACACCCCAAAGGTCTTCGCGCATGGAGGTGTGCTTCTCGTAGGCGACGTCTGACAGTAGGGCTCCCTGGTGTCTCCCCCGCAGTGCGACTAGCTGTACGGAATCGATCCCGTAAGTGCTGATTCCGGATGTAACGATCCTGATCCGGAGTCGTTACTCTCTCACGTCCAGGACGTGGTCTGTCTGCCACAGAGCCAGTTTCATCATGTCGTTGAACAAGATGTCGGATGGTTTGATGAGAACAGTTCAATCGACGTCCAACTTCGGAATAACTCAGGCCGGCTTGCGCCATGCCGAGGGCTCGCCATCTTTGGTCGCCAGTTAACCGTGGCATACTGGACGTATGGAATAAACATTTAGGCCTTTTCATGACCTTTATAAAGGCTTCACAACCCATCCTTTAAGCCGTGTAACAAATGCTTGTTTTACTCCAAAACAGCTCGGTATCCCGATTCACAGGGATCACTCCCTAAAGTCCAATGAGAAATTTTTGGGGAGTGTAAGACTCACGAATGAGTTCTGTGCACACTACTCAATGGACACATTCCAAATAACACTTTTCCCAAACCCTTATTTTTAAATTATATTAAAAAATGTCACCTGGACGTTTTCATTGACTGTCAGTGTATATCAAGAATTATTACAGCTACACATTATATTCTAAAGCCTTTGCCATCTCTTATCGGCCATGACTAGCTGCACATCATGTCCCCTGTGTTGCTGTGAGCCTAATTAGACCAGGACATGCTGTATTCTGTTTGCAGAATGAGGACGGTCTGGTGGAGTATTTCGAGGCTGTGATGGGTCAGACCAAAATGAATGCACGGAAGGTGATTGGCTGGGTGACAAAGGAGCTGCTGGGTCAGCTCAAGCTGAAGGACCAAAGTGTGAGCCAGAGGTGAGGTCAGAGCCCACACTGCAATTGCAATGCTCTTCATCAAACACATGCCAATCTATGTTCAATTATATCTACTGTAAAATACCAAATAAGAGCTGGGTTCCATTTAAACGCTGGGTGAAGGTGTATATTTTGATAAATAATTGCTGGTTCCAAATAAACGCTGAGTCTATTGTACGTGCTGGAAGACAGAAGTCGTGCTGCAACAACAGGAGACAGAACTGATGCTCGCGTCGTCTCTACAGAAACCAAACTTAAAACCACATGGCTCATTTGCATAAACTATAAGCACTGAAAAAGACAACTCCTTGTGCCGCTGACATACAGAAACAAAACTTAGAACCACATAGCTCATTTGCATCAATGCTTTCAAATGTGTTAAAACTCCTACTCTGAAAATATTGTGGCAAAACTGTCGTCGTGTCCTTAGGCAAGACACTTCAGCCACATTGCCTAGTATGAAAGTGGTGTGTGCATGCCAGGACTCCCTTGAAAAAGAGATTAGTCATCTCAGTGGGACTTTTCTGCTTACGCCAAAAATATTCATTATGTCGTCTTAGTACTTTAACTTCTTAGGTTCTTTTTTAAGACAATGTAGTCAAGTGTATTTAACTTGTTGAAATGTTTCAGCTGCTGTTGCTGCCATCTTCAGAACTGTCCCCGGTGTTGGTGGTGACGTGTCGTATATCAGCTGTTGTTGAACTTTCCTGGTTAAATAAAGGTTAAATAAATAAAAATAAAATAAACATTTTGTTGTAACATTTCAAATTAACCTGCCTACGTCAGTATAGAAAGTCGCCTAAATTATAGTCATACTGGTTAAAAGAATTTGAGTACCAGATTTTCCCGGTTTTGCTGAGCAAGATTTTTAAGGAAGGAATTATTCTCCTGCCCCATATTGGTGCCTGGTCTCAAATAAACGCCTGGTCTGTTAAGTGATTGAAACAAATGAACATCCCGGCTCTTATTTGGTATTTTACTGTATGTTTTATAGTACATTTGAATACTATGCAAATAACTGACACATCTCGACTGATATGAGTTGTAGATTGATTTAACCTATAGTAAAATGGACTCATTTGAGCTTTAAGGTATGTTAGAATGTTACCTTCTCAAAAGCGTACCTGGAGTTGTGCTTTGTTTCATTCGCACGTTTGACTAACTTATTAATCTGTCTACATCTCCAAAGCTCAAAATGCTCCGTTGCACTTTATGGTGTCATGAAGCGGGAGTTTTTAAGTTAATCGTGTCTTTTTACCATGTGTTCAGTAGAGAATGGCAATTGCAGACCTGAAATAATCCAAATGATTGCAGTGACGGTGTTTAAAAACCCACCGGAGCACTTAATGTACAAATAACTCAGCAGGTTTGTGTGTTTAAAGGTGTGAATGAACAAAACACAACTCCAGGTTACTTTTGATGAGAAAACAACATTATAACAACACAACATTGATCAGAAAATAGTGTAATATAGGCCCTTTAAGCTGAATTTTATTGTCCTGAACCTGAAAAACAGAACTAGCTCATTTTGCAAAGGTCCTAACTTATCATCACTGTTGTTTTGTTGGTTCATGGATGATAAAAATGCTTCATAATTGGACGTAGACAGCACACGGTGGTCTAGATTTATTTGTAAGAGCTGCTTTTACAGTATATAGCAAAATTTACTTTATTACATAAAAAAAAACTATGCACCATACTGCTCTCCTGCCACCTGCCTTTCTTTAACTTATTATTGCATTGCAGAATCGTACTTGATTGGTCTGCGGACTGGAGTATTTCAACCTATAAACCATTTCTTTCCAGGCGGTATTAGACTTCTGCGCGCTCTGCTTTAAATTGGCTGTGTCTGAGCTTGGGAAGGCAATAATTTAAGGTTTTATTGTGACATCAGACGCTTTTAGCTCTGCCACATTCTCAACCCGTCCCTCTTTAAACAGAAAGCTTACGGTAAAACACACTCATTACTTTTTGTCGTAAAACACTGCATTTCATTTTCACAGCCAAACAAGCCTAACCACGCAAAGGACAAATAATTAATTGGGCATAAACTGTATAGAAGATAATAAATTGACTACAGGAGCAGACTTTGATTGGTTCGGCAGCACTAAGTGAACGTGATTAAGGAATTTCACTTTGAAATGTTTGTGTGTGTTGTGGCTAAAACTCGTGAATTATAATTTGTCCTTTGTGAATACTGAAACTGTCAAATTTGTCCTTATGTCTGAACTGGACTGTAGGAGAAGCTTCAAGCTCTGTCTGTGTGTCTGGTCCAGCTCTTTCCAAACCCCAATGAAATGTGCCAATGGAAATAAGGCTTGTGAGCAACTGCTCTAAATCAGAATCAGAATCAGAATTACTTTTATTCATCCCCGAGGGGAAATTTTCTTTGTTACAGATGCAACCGACCAAGAGCATGTAGTTCGAAACAAGTTACAAAAATAAGATAAGATAAATACAATAAGATAAAAGATAAAATAGCTCTCTCTGGGAAATTATTTACATCAGTGACATATTTATGACTATATACATGTGTGAGCAGGGAATAGGATAAAAAGGATTGAGTAGTTTGTGATTTAAAGTGTAGCGTTCAACAGTTTGATGGCGACAGGCAGGAAAGATTTCCTGTGTCTCTCAGTGGAGCAGCGCGGCAGCCGCAGCCTATGGCTGAAAGAGCTCCTCTGACTGGCCAGCACCTTGTGGAGGGGGTGGGAGAGTCCAGAATAGTCCAAATTTTGTCCAGTATTCTTCTGTCCAACACCACCGCCAGAGACTCCAGCTCCTCCCCCACAACATGTCCATGGCCTTCCTAATGATCTTCTCGAGTCTATTAGTGTCCCTCACGCGCAGACTGCTGCCCCAGCAGACTACAGCGTACATGATGGCACTGGCCACCATAGACTTGTAGAACATCCTGAGCATTGTCCTGCAGATGTCAAAGGACCTTAGCCGCCTCAGGAAATAGAGGCGGCACTGGCCCTTCTTGTAAACGGCGTCCACGTTCCTGCTCCAGTCCAGTTTATTGTCCAAGTACACCCCCAGGTACTTGTACTCCTCCACCACGTCCACACTGACCCCCTGGATGGAGATGGGGGTCACAGCAGCTTTGGTCCTCCTCAGGTCCACCACCAGTTCCTTTGTCTTCATCACGTTGAGCTGGAGGTGGTTCTTCTCACTCCAAGTGACAAAGTTGTCCACTACAGTCCTGTACTCCTCCTCGTCACCACCGCTGATGCATCCCACCACTGCAGAGTCGTCAGAAAACTTCTGAAGGT
Organism: Odontamblyopus rebecca; assembly: GCA_030686955.1. Lineage (NCBI taxonomy): Eukaryota > Metazoa > Chordata > Actinopteri > Gobiiformes > Gobiidae > Odontamblyopus > Odontamblyopus rebecca. Next base: position 33,132,195 of record CM060658.1, read on the forward strand.
GGCAAGACTCGCTGCAGTAGTTGAAGTCTGTGGTGTAGAGGGTGAAGAGGAAGGGAGACAGGACTGTCCCCTGTGGAGCCCTGGTGTTGCTGACCACTTTGTCCGACACACAGCTCTGCAAACGCACATACTGTGGTCTTCCAGTGAGGTAATCCACAATCCAGGACACCAAGGAGTCATCCACCTGCATCACTGCCAGCTTCTCAGCCAGCAGAGCCGGCCTGATGGTGTCGAACACACTGGAGAAGTCAAAAAACATGATCCTCACAGTGGCAGCCGGCTTGTCCAGGTGAGAGTAGACTCTGTGGAGTAGGGTCAGGATGGCGTCATCTACTCCAAGGTGGGACTGGTAGGCAAACTGGAGAGGGTCTTGCAAATGTTGGACCATGGGCCACAGCTGCTCCAGGATGAGTCGTTCCAGAGTCTTCATGATGTGGGAGGTCAGTGCCACGGGCTTGTAGTCCTTAGGGTCGCTGGGGTGTGGCGTCTTCGGGACAGGGATGAGGCACAATGTCTTCCACAGCAGGGGGACTCTCTGAAGACTCAGGCTCAGGCTGAAGATCTGGTGCAGGACACCACTGAGCTGGGGAGCACAGCCCTTCAAGACTCGGGCTCACTCCATCAGGTCCTGGTGCTTTCCCGGCCTTCAGTCTCTGCAGTTGACACCTCACCTGCTCCTCAGTGTGGAGGTGTCAGGAGGGGGAGGGGTGGTGTCGTCTGAGGTGTGAGCTGGGTCTTCCACAGGAGACGGGGGAGGGAGGGGAGGGGGGTGACTGCTGCTGGCTGGAGGTGGACAGTTCCTGCAGTGTTAAAGCGATTGAAGAAGATGTTGAACTCATTAGCTGTGTTCACGTCTCCCTCAACGCTTCCCCCTCGGTTCGGCTTGTGTCCCGTGATGGTCCTCATGCCGCTCCACACTTCCCGCATGTTGTTCTGCTGAAGGTTCCACTCCAGCTTCCTCCCATGTCTTTGTCTGGCCTGGCTCAGCTGCACCTTCAGTTTCTTCTGAGCAGCCCGGGCCTCCTCCTTGTTTCCCGAGCTGCAGGCCTTCCTCTTCCCAATGAGTGTGGCTTTAATGTCCTTGGTTATCCATGGCTTGTTGTTTGGATAACAGCTCACAGTCTTTGTTGGGACAACTGAGTCCACACAGAAGTTTATGTAGCTGGTGATGCAGTCAGTCAGCCCGTCGAGGTCTTCTCCATGGGGCTTAGTGAGTGCAACCCAGTCTGTCACCTCAAAGCAGCTCTGTAACACCTCCAGAGACTCATCTGTCCACTTCCTCACAGACCGGGTGGAGGGAGGAAGGCGCTTCACCAGAGGTGTGTAAGATGTCCTGAGGAGCACCAGGATGTGGTCTGAACGGCCAAGTGGGGGCAGGGGGGCCGCCGGGTATGCGCCACAAACATTAGCATAGAGATGGTCTAATGTTTTTCCCTCCCTGGTGGAGCAGTTCACAAACTGGGAGAAAGTGGGGAGGGTTTTGGCCAAACTGACATGATTGAAGTCCCCGGAGATGGCGATGAAGGCTGTAGGGTGAGCGTTCTGAATCCGGGCTACCGCAGTGTGGATAGAGTCACAGGCACTGTGGGCGTTGGCTGACGGAGGCACGTAGACAGCAACAAACACAACATGCGAGAACTCCCTCGGTAGATAATAAGGCAGTAGTCCGACAGTACATAGTTCCACATCGCGGCCGCAGATCCGTTCCTTGACGGTGATGTGCGATGGATGGCACCAGCAGTGGTTGACGAGCACAGCGACCCCGCCGCCTCTGCTCTTTCCGCAGCTGGCGCGCTCTCTGTCGGCCCGTACGGTGGAGAAGCCCACGATAGAAACGTTGTCATCAGGCACATCTTCATGCAGCCATGTCTCAATATTCCTTCTGATTCTGGGCTAGCGCTGTCAGTTCATCCATCTTATTTACGAGGGATCTCACGTTACCCATCACAATAGAGGGGAGACACGGCTTGAACTTAAGTCTCTGTTGTTTTGCTGCTATCCTCTTCCGTCGCAGTTTTTTATTTCCTCTGCAGCCCTTCTCCTGCAGTCCGCGGGGATGTCAGGTGGGCTCCCGGTGGTTCCTACAGAAGCCGCTCCAGTGTCTCTCAGCGCCATCAGCTGTTCCCGAGTGTAACGAAGCTGCATTGTAACCCCGTGTCAGTCAGAAACAGTCTTAAGGGTCACTCAAAGTCGCCAAAAAAACTCCCTCGGCTGACTCTAATGTTGTTAAGAACTATGTCAAAAAGTAGGTGCTCAAATAGAAAGGTAAAAAGTACAAAAAAGCAAGAAAAGCAAAGAAAGGATCGGAGCTCTGTAAACAGGCTGCACACGCAAATGAACCCATTAGCAAAGTTATAACCTCATCTCTATGGAGACAAGCCTGTGGTGGACCCTCTGTTGTGGAAAAAGACTTGTGAAAAAAGGTTGTAGATGCCCATGAATGTTTAAGCAAAGACAAAGAATTTATTAGTTGCAAGAAGTAGGTCCGACAGCTTGTCCCCCTGATGTCTGACTCCAAATGATACAAGCAGGAAGTTTATATAGGTTGGGATGACCAGAGAATATACATTTCAAAGTGGCCAGCTGTGTTCCTGTTGCTCTTTCTGAAGGATGATGTTACATGAAGAGTAGGGTTGGGCGGTAATATGGTAATACAGTATCCCGCGGTATCACTTTCATTACCACCATTAAAAAAAATCTGCACAAGGACCTAAAACCACAGTGCGGACTTTCTCCCCTCCGCTCTCTCTCCTCTTCAAACGTTGTTACGCACAGCGATATCCATCCACACACAGGGAATAAAAAGGAAAAAACTGTGACTGATGCTTCGTGTGTGATGTTGAGCCGAAAAGTTTGTAATGGAGACATTTTATTGAACGGTGAGAGTCGAGAGGAGACGTGTGGCGCTGAAGAGGAGAAAGTTCCTGCTTGGGGGCGAAGTCAGACTTTCACGGAGGAGATGGTAAAGCCCAATTTATGGTTCTGCGTCAAAACGTGTTTGCATCGACATGCAGCCCCTACACACAGTGTCCGTGTTGGCCGCCGTGCATCTCCGAAACTTTCTAACTATGCATCAAAATGACACAGACAGCGTGAGGAAGCGACGCAGACAATAAGGGCTGTGATTGGTCCTCTCGACCACCAATCTACATTTCTGGTACTCTGCTCATTATAGACTTTGAGTTATAATGTGTTTAATGAAGCTTTGCTCAGATTTTTTTACATTTTACAGAAACAAACTTAAAACCACATGGCTAATTTGCATACAGTATAAGTGCTTATAAAAACAGCTCGTGCTCTGACGCTGATGTGATCCAGTGCTCTCATAAAGTTTGGTTTGATCAGAACTTGTGCCTCATCTTCAAATATAATGTTGCTCTTCTGTTTCTGAATGGTTTAGGTGCAAGCTACAAAATTCTTAATTAGTCATAGTAATACTGTGTACCTCGGTAAAATGCTGAGACAGTTTAATGGTATCAAAATTTGGATACCGCCCAACCCTAATGAAGAGTTAAAACAAAACTAGGTGTGACATATTTCAAAGGAGAGGAAGAGATCTGAAAGCAACTGCAACAGGAAACAGACGTATTTACAATGAAGAGTCTTTACCTAATTAACCAACCAAATGACTTTTAGTTATAAGACCAAATATTTCTTAAAGATAAAATAACCAGACAATATTTTAATTTCCTTTACACCCTCAATCCAAAACGTTATGTAGTGCTACTTTAAAATTATGAATCGAATTTGACACTTTTATGCAATCTTAGCTATTGTTTTTGCTCAGACAGTTTAGAAAAATCTGTCAAATGGATCCTTTTCAGAGGGATGTGTTGTTTTGATTGCTCCCTGCTGAACTCCTCCTTTCCCTGGTACACAGCTTTGTGTAAACACTCCAAAACACTCCAGAATGCTAATGACATTGTTTTGATATTTTATGAGACTAAGTGACGTTGCCATGGCACCCCTCACACTGACGTGTCAAAAAATCTGAAGACCCCTATCTAACCAGCGCCTCGGAAAATGGCAACCCTCGTCTCCTACTGCTTCTGTTTGTGCCACGCTGCGACGCTAAATATCACAGACTCTAGTGGCGTTTGAAAGCTCATGAAATGGACCATTATTGGATCCATAGATGAGTGGATGGCTGCCAGATTAGGCACAAAAGACATATAAATCTGGAGGGACGTGTGGAAAAATTGCTGTATTGAAAACATCAAACACGGGTCAGTTAGAATGAATGAAAGTGTCATCTCTTGCCTTAACGGGACACCAGTAAATTAGTATTTGTAAGAAAAGTTATTATTATGAACACAGGCTTTATCTTATCTAGAGATCGATACCGATAACAGTGGTGTTTATAATCCTGAGCAACTGATGGGCAATTGTTAGGGGTGTAACGGTATCCAAGTCTCACAATACAATATTGTCACAGTATGAACCTCACGGTAGGAAATTTATTGCGATATCGTGGGAAAGCTCACGATATTACTGTATTCTACATAATAACAAGACTGACATTATAAAATGCTTTGACCGGTCATTTGGTTCAACATTTACTGTCATTAGGGATGTAACGATATCCAAATCTCTCTGTACCATATTTTCACCATATTCACCAATATTTTGTGGAGGCTCACAAAACTGTGAATATGCTACTTTTTCCTCTAAAAGTGCCTTCATAAGACTTAATCCAAAGAATGAAGATGTAAAAGTGCTTAGAACAGTTATTTCTTCATGTAGTCTGCACTGAAACGGAGCAAAGGATCATGGTCTATGTAGTTCCCTCTGTTTTTTTTAGCTATTTCTGTATCAGAACTATTCATTTAAGCAAAGAGACTTGTGATTTGATATATTGTGATGGTCCATGATATTATTGTGAGACCTTTGATGACATGATATCACAATAGTTTGGGTTATTGTTACATTCCTACCGATTATTAGGCCCAAGCGCCAGAGGCTGGCGAAGGGCCTATTAGTATCACATAGCGATGCTCATAGGGGACGGGAACTAAAATAATGCGACATGACTCGCCCGTATTGACCAGGGACCCTCACCATGATGTAGCAATGCACCAGAGGTTTCCGAAAATGTATAGTTTGTTGGCCAAAAAAAGCGAAACATTGTTCTCGTATCAGAATATTTAGGCCCGAGCGCCAGAGGCTGGCGAAGGGCCTATTAGTATCGCATAGCGATGCTCATAGGGCGCGGGAACTAAAATGACGCGACGTGACTCGCCCGTAGTGACCAGGGACCCTCGCCATGACGTAGCAATGCACCAGAGGTTTCCGAAAATGTATAGTTTGTTGGCCAAAAAAAGCAGAACATTGTTCTTCTATCAGAATATTTAGGCCCGAGCGCCAGAGGCTGGCGAAGGGCCTATTAGTATCGCATAGCGACACATAGGGGGCGGGAACTAAAGTGACGAGTAACCAGGGACCCTCGCCATGACGTAGCAATGCACCAGAGGTTTCTGAAAATGTATAGTTTTGTCAGGAAATTACACACACAAAACAGTGTTGTGAGAATGGCAGTGTTAAACTGAGATGACTACGTCTCAGTCCTGCAGAGAATACAACCTGCTACTGACTGAGCATTAACACCAGGAATCAAAGACACAACTCAACTTAAGTTTTTACATGCACGGGGAGACAAGTGGCACTTCTGACAGCTCCTCCCACTGGGTGCCCAACTTCGGAGCATACCCTCAGCCTCTTCCAAATCCACCAGTTGTCTCTCCGTTCATTTTATTAAGTTCAGCATGAGCGGCTCCCTACCATGCAGGGCGGGGCGTACCCATTTAAACAGTGTAATACAGATTCTGCACATAAGCAAAAACAATAGATAAACTTCGTGAGACTGACCTTGTGTCTGTCCGATACCGCGGGAGGGGATGCGATACAGCGGCAGCTGTCTCCACCTCCCCCTCCGCGGCCAGGCAGCCAAGGCTGAAACTTTCCATGAGCTGACTCACGTGAATATTGTACATGATTATTCTTCAGCACAAAAATGGTGGTTTCTTGTACTACATAATACTAAACTGCATGTATTTACAATTTACAACAAACTTCTTTACAAAAGCTTTCACAAGTTTGTCGGCCAAAAAAATGCGGAACATTGTTCTCGTATCAGAATATTCTTCTTCTTATTATTTTTCTCCTAACACACTCACCCATTTTTCACCCAGTGAACAATGACGAAAAGTCACGAAATTTGGCCACATATTAAAGACTCTGGATGTCTAACTTTTGGCTATTTCCATTTTCAATAAATAAATAAAATGGCTCGTCAGCGCCCCCTAACGAGACAAAAATGCATTAGGGGATACGAATGACATCAAAAAAAATTTGCACATAGAATTATGAAATTTAACACAGATGTCGAAAATGACAAGACAAGTAAAAAATATTATTATGGCCACGCCCCCTGACACACCAGGGGGCGGCCATCTTGGATTAAAGTTTGCAAAGCTGAAACTCATTCCTCAGCGGGTGCTCACCCAAACGGCCTCAGATTTGGTCCACATAATCTCGAGGATGGGAAAGTCAAAAGTTATCCACATATCCCAAATCCATTTGATGGTCTCTGAACATTGAAGTGACAAACAATGAACACAAGTTTTCGAAATTTACAAATTGCTCGTATTTGCTCAAACTAACTCTGATTTCAATAAAATTGACACAGTTTTTAAACCCTCTGCCCTAAAGCTACTGAATGTGAAAAAATTTTGTTTGGTGTGTTAGCGCCAGATTGAAAGATTGAAATCTTCAAAATGCAGAATCCGGATTTTGGCTCATGTTGCGTTTGAACGCACTCCTCTGAAGGCACTTCACCCACAGGGCTGAAAATCACTGTACATCATCTAGAGAAGTGCGGCTTCAAAAGTTTGCTCCATTTTTTTGAAAACTGTCACTGTTTACGTGCGGCAAAGCCGCAAAGTTCAGTCAAGATTTAGAAGATATTCAATGTCAAGATTTGCTCCCGTTGGCACGGACTTAGTCCGATCGTGCTGAAATTTTAATCACTGATGCTGATCTCGGCCTGAATATAATACACTATAAAGCATATGGAAAATTACACTATAGCGCCCTCTAGTATAATGAAACGCCAACATTATCGGATTTGTACCAAATTTGGGAATTAACTTGTATGACTACGAGCAAAAAAATACATTACGGACATGGTGAATTATTCAGTGTTGGCCACCAGGGGCGCAAAGACTCAAATAACAAAGAAAAATCATTTAAAGGTGCACTATGTAATTTTTCTGATGGAGGATGTGTTGGCCTGGGAAATTTGAATCACTAATATGTCATCTCGGCCTAAATATACACTGTAAAGCACATGAAAAGTGTGGTTACAGTTATTAGGGTTAGATTGGGGCATGGCGTTTGCACGGCGTGATGTGCTGGACACGTCGTTTTGTAGGGCACGCCATTTGCGGGGCACGGTGTTTGCGGGGTGCGGCGTAGGCGCACGCAAGGGCCGATCATCGCCACTTGCGGCTATATTTATTATTATTAGCAACTCATTCTGTCATTTTAATTTATTACAAACTACCCCACAGCTCCTTTTCTACCACAAACCCGTAAGAGAGCTGTGTATTATCTCTTCATATTAAAGTATTAAAATAAAGCTTTCTGTGTATGTTCTCAGCAGTAATTCGACCAAAACAAAATGCCGCCCTGTGCTGGACATTTAATTCCAATAGCTGATGTGCGAAAAAGTCCACATATTGGTCCATGTCTTATCTATCCATCTTGGTCGCGGGGGCAGCTTGCTGCCCAATACTCATAACACCTGACCCTCCCTATGAACCCCTCTGCAGAAGGAGGCACAGGAGGGTGGACAGTATGGTCCTTGATGTTAGTTCATAGGGGTGCGGGCATGTTTTAGGTTGATGTGGGAAACCGGAGTACCCGGAGGAAACCCATCCAGACACGGGGAGAAACATGCAAACTCCACACAGAAAGGCCCGGGTGACCCGGGGATTGAACCCGCAACCTTCTTGCTGTGCCGCCGCTTATCTGATCTAACTAAGTAAATTCTTAAGTAAATACGCCTGTCATTAGTCCACATTTCTCCTTTAATTGTGTTTTACCCCCATGTCCTCACACTGTCATAATGCTCACTGGATTTCCCTTATTGTGACATTCAGAAAGAGCTCTACCCATAAAGTGCAGCCTGTCTGAGGGTGACCCGAGATGACAGATGTGCCATTTCAACACTTGGCTTGTCTGATGTAGTGCATTGTTTTTTGTACTTTTACGAAACCAGCAGAAAGCAAAAAGTTTCATATATACTTATAATGGCATATGACAGAAGAAACTAAAGCAGACACTTTTCTTTCAGGTTTGTTCAGGTTCATATTTTCCTTAATCGATCTCATCCTCACTAAAGTATGAGCTTTTGAGTACCAGATTTATTGGGTACGCACTGTATATACTGTATTGAATTATGTTATTCAGTATAATTAAATAATGTGTTTCTTCATGTGTGTGAACTCCTTTTCAAACAAATTTTATCCATTACTTTATAATAATAATAATTTTGTTACTTAAAGGTTATTTCAGTTTGGAGAGAATCTATATAAAGTACTCCACCTGCTTGTGTCCATGGAGGTGTTTTAGCTTTGCCCCGAATGTTCCACCTTGAAGTATGGCGTTTAAAACAAAATTGACTTTTCAGGGCGTTTCACCATGTTCTAGTTGTTTCCCATTCTTATTTACCCTGTCAAAGTTATATTTGGAGTGATTTGTGCACATTTGAGCAATCTTTAAAGGGACAGTTCAGAATTTTGGACATAGGGCCTCATTGTCTAGGCTAGGCTAGTGCATGTCAGTGGCCATAGTTGTCCTGCCACTATAAACAGTCTTACCCACTCCACACTGCACCTGAGGCAAAACTATTATTACTCAGGTCCAATTTCGATTGCTTTGTATGTCTTGTACATGTGAAGGAATTGACAAATAAAGGCTACTACTACTCCAGACTGTCAATGTGAGTGTCTGTGTTGATAAAATAATAAATAAAGTAAAACCAATCTTGCATTTGAAGGATTTATGTCTGAGCAGCAGCAGCGAGTTGTACTTCCTGATAGAAAGCTTGGCAGCGGCGGACTGATATATGAGAAAATAGTCCCTCAGCGTGTGACAGTTCATACGATGCAAGGTTAGATTTATTTCAAACATTATTCTATCGACACAGACATTCACATGGACAGTCTGGAGTTATAATAGTTTTCAATTTCAATTTATTTTGTAGCGCCCAAAATCGCAACAACAGTAGCCTCTAAGGGCGTTCCAAGATATGGATGAGCCAAACATACACACAGACATATCAAAACAGGAAAAAACAACATTCATGTAAAGCAGCAAATGAAACATTGTCCAGTCATCCCCTGTCCTTAGACCCTCCTTCTCAGCAAGGAAAAACTCCAAAAAACCCAGGGTCCTGGGAAAAAGAAGAAACCTCGGGGAGAACTACAGTGAAGGAGGGATCCACTCCCATGGACGGACAGGCTATAGATGTCCAGGCCCGTGGGCCAGTTCGGTATGGCCACAGTTTTGCCTTGGGTGCTTTGTGGAGTGGGTAAGACTGTTTTAGTGGCAGGACAACAATGCCCATTGACATGCACTAGCCTAGCACCAGCAACCTCTCCAAATACAAGGACTGGATGGAAGTTTTAAAGTGTCTCCACATGTCTCCAACACTGGAGATGAGGCCCTATGTCCCTTTTAATCACTTTGTTTCAAGACGCGATATCTGTTTTCACTGCTCACTGCTTTGTATTTTGTTTCACAATTTTATTTTCTTAATCGGTGATACATGTAGGGTTGGGCATCATCATTTTGTTGCATATTAAAGAATCTGCAAGTTGTTAGCATGATTATGTACAGTGTCCATTGGGATTTGTTTCTTTTATTAAGTATTCTGAGATGAATATTGAGATTTAAATGGCTTGGTTTCAGATGACACCACAAGTAACATTATATTGGCCAATATCATATAATACAGATGGACGGACGCTAAAATTAATATTGTTAGAATGCAGATTTGTGTCGTCATGCAATGATAATACAATCTCTCCTTTGTACTTTCATACAAAGTGTTTCTCCATCCATCCATCCATCCATCCATCTTCTCCCGCTTAATCCAGCTGGGTCGCGGGGACATCTTGCTGCCCAATCCTCATACCACCTGACATCCCCTATAAATACCTCTGCGGGTGGTGAGCCCACAGTAGGGTGGATGTCATGGTCCTTGATGTTAGTTCACAGGGTGCTGCATGTTTTGACTTGATGGGGGAAACCGGAGTGCCCAGAGGAAGCCCAAAGTGTTTCTCCAACATAATCCAATCATCTCTTCACTCTTTCCAGCCCGATCTCTCCATCTGCTCTGGCCGAATTGCTGGAACTCCAGGAAAACGGGCACATTTCCTCCTCGGTCGCTAAGCAGGTCAGTCTATCCCATAATAGTCAACCTGCATGAGCAAGATAGGTTATAGTTGTGTGTAATGTTTGTGTGTGTGTGTGTGTGTCGCGGTGGAGCCCAGGTGTTCCAGGAGATGTGGGGGTCACCGGGAAGGAGGCCGTGGGTCATCATCGAGGAGAAGGATTTGGGACTCGTTAGTGACACAGAGAAAATACACAGGATCTGCCAGAAGATCGTGGACTCGCACCCAGAGGAGGTGAGGAGAGGGAGGGTAACCAAAGCAGCTTTAAAAGGAGACGTTAGAGGTATGAGCGGCAAGATTAAAGATTAAACACAGGCAACTTGAAATCTCAATATGAGGGTCAATGACGCATAAGGATTTTCAACAGGCAAATTTTAAGATATAAAAAATGTTTGTTTCTATTGAACTTTTTCAAATATTTACAGTGTCAGGTGCATAAATCTATGTTTAACATTTATGTTAAGCATTTTTAGTGTAAAATGTCACGTGGGAATAACCTTAAAATTGTAAAGTAAAGTGTATAGAAACAAACTGTTGGGATTTCTTTTGATTTTTAATGCATATTGATTAGGGCTGTCAACGTTAACGCATTAATGCATGCGATTAATCACAAAAAAATATCGCTCTAATGTTTTTTAACGCAGATTAATCACAATTTATTTTGAACGCTCCTCTATCGAAAGCACAATGGTGACCTGAAAGGCAGGTCAGTGATCAGGTCTGTCCATATGCAGATGTGAAGATGACAGATGAGACTGTGACTGGTGCTCAGCGGCAAATTTCTCTTCAGAAACCTGCCCGACGGGACTTAAGATAAAACTAATGTAGTTTGCAGATATTGCAGCGATGAACTCTCTTTCCACAGAAGCACAAGTTTAAAATACCATCTTAAAGCATTCAGCGGCAGCAACGACGCTGAACGACGCCAACAATGAGCCAAGCACGACAAACAACATTGGCGGAGTGAACCCACGGCAATGTTGTCAACAGAACTACCAGCAATAAGTTGACCAACATCTTTACAAAATGGATAGCCACAAATTTCAGTAATATAACTTTTTGATAATACATTGCATTTTTGTCTTTTTTTGAAGAATAATTAACTGCAATTAATCGTGATTAATCAAAATTCTAAAGTCTGATTAATCTGATTTTAAAAATTAATCGTTTGACAGCACTAATATTGATATTTTCTTGAGACGTGCAATATGGCAGTCACCTGCTTTTCTTTAATTAACAACATACTGCCCAGTAAAATGCATCAAATGAAGAAAAATGCCTAAAGAATCCCATTCACCCAAGTAATTCCTGCTATTATTAGTCGCACCACATGATGCATGGTCGCACCACATGACATTTTAACACTTTAAGTAACAAAAACATGCAGAATTACTCTCTGAAAAAATTATTTGGTTCCATGGAGGTCAGAGGTACTACAGAAATGCGGTGAAATATTATGAAATTTGAACCCTTTAACTGAGTTAAAGTTTTATTCTGCACACAAACTGATAACTGTGTAGTTCACATCTGTACAAACATGTTTTAAAATGTGCTTCATTTAGTATTAGTTTGTAAGATAATGTTTCAGTCTTTTTGTCAATTCTTTTTGACACATTTAATTTGAACTTCGAACATAAATCTCAAATCTAATCATAATGCTTGTCAGAAAAATCCCAATTGGATGCTTTTTTGTTGTTGCTGCTGCTGTAATTTTACCAGTTGCACTCAGAGTAATCCCATGGAATAGAATGGGATGGAAATAGCAAAAAAATAAGGAAATTGTGTTAATTATATGGTATTTACTCATACTCATGCACATCTATCTTTCTCCATAAGACTGACTCATTTGTAAATTCCCAGAAAACATTGTTAGTATAAAGGGCTACCAAAAGCATTTATCTCAATACCATACAATTTCCATTTTTATTTCAAAGCTTTTACTGCTCTGCGTGTTAAAGCACAGGTACCCGCTTGTAATACCAAACCCCATGTTCACAATTACTTGAAAGGAGACAGGAAAGCGGTCAAAAGGTTTAAATTACTGTCCGACCATTGATAGTTATGTTTATGTGATTTACAGTATTTTTCGGACCATAAAGCACACCAGATCAATGACCGGGTATTTTTTCATACATAAAAGTGCACCACATTCTAAGGCACATTAAGTGAGACTGATACCTTAGCCCAACCATCCAAAATCCATTGGCAGATCGTGGTGTAACTCACCCGGTGTTGCCTTCACCTTCTGTCATCCAATGCTCCCACGTAGCTGCAATTTAACTTTGAGCGACCTGTTGACACCAATATAGAGGTTGGAGTTCTTTGGTTAATCCACCCTGAATGATGGCAGCACTGAATTACACCGCTCTTTATATCCATTGAGTAATAATGTGTTTAATGCAGCGTTGCGCACATTTGTTTACATTTTACAGAAACTAAATTTAAAACCGCATGGCTAATTTGCATACAGTATGGTGCTAAAAAAAACAGCTTGTGCGCTGATGTGATCAACTTCTGTTAGACTAAAGGACATGATTCAGTGGATTATTTGTGTTCTTTCTGTGTCAGAGGGATGTGGATCTTACGGTGAGTCTGTTCTGTGCTTCTATCGCATTAAATGTTAAATTTTTCGGAAATTATACGTCTGCGGTAGCATAGGCCGGTTAAGCGTTGTTGTGGTTAATTACTTCATGGTGCATAGACCTCGACGCAGAACCATAAATCAAAAACGAGTCAATGCGTTGACTCGGGTGTGTAAGTCAGAATGTCTCTGAACAGGGGCCATTTCAGGTCCTTATACATACACCGTAATATGATGTTGAAGCACAGTTCATATCACTCCGCGCTCAGCTTCAAATACACTGCATTTCTGTCCTATCTGCAAGTGTTTCTGAGAGCTTTCGTGCTCCATGCGACAATCCATCAAGAGGCTTTGTAGTTTACAAAAGTACTAAAACATTTTGACAGATTTTTTGAGCGCCATGTACCACATAAAATTGGTTCGAGGTCAGTGAGCACAGCCAAAATTAATACATAAATCACAGCGTCATATAAGGTGTGCTGATGATTTTTGAGAAAAATAAAGGATTTTAAGTGAGCCTTATGGTCTGAAAAATATGGTATGTTTTTTCAAGTTCACCCATAGGATCGGTGCCTATGCAACCAGCACATAATCAAAGCATAGGTTTTTGTTTTGTTTTTTTTAGATTAGAGCTTAGTTTGATTTCAAACACTGTCGTACACGTCGTTCTACACTCTTGATGATCCTTTGTGTCTTTCCCGTTTAGGTCAATGCCATTCGAAACGGGAACAAAAAAGTGCTTAACAAACTGATGGGTCTGGTGCAGAAGGAGACCAAAGGACGAGCTGACCCTGTTCTGGTCCGGGCCATTCTGCAGGACAAGACTTCGTAAACGCACCGCATCGTGTTCAGCTGCATTCAGGCTCCATAGATGCAAAAGAGGGGTTTTGGTGTTCATTTTCAGTTCAGTTCTGCAGTCTATGTGTCTCTGTGGGGCTGGAGAGGGGAGCTGGGGAGGGAGGGTTTGGCCATGGTTGAGCGGTGGAAAAGAGCCACTTGGGAGCTTGTGTTGGAATACAGATTGGAGCAGTGTGGAAAATCTACTGCAGCTAAAAAGTTTGTATTCAAAACTGTGGATGTGATTGGAATATTATCTTGAGTGTATTAGCACCAGGGGGCTTTGTACAGAGCTGCTACACCTCACAAGAGGAGAACATGGCTGGATTTCTGTGTGACAATTATCAAGGGAAATGAGAGATGAGACTTTTTTCTTATTACAGTTAATATGCAAACCAAGTTATTTTGTAAGAAAAAGATTGTTTTGTTAATATTTTAAAAGAAATGTTAAATTATGAATATAAAACTCCATAAGCGTGTTGTTGTTTTTCTAAACCAGTCAAGGTCTTTATTCAACATTTTTTGTTTAATTAATCTGCAGCAAAATGGGGATGGTTAGTCCTCCAGTTCAGGTAAGGGACTGGTTAAGAGTAATTAGTAGTCTATTAATTAATTATTAATTAATCATTGCATGTATATAGCGTCTTTCAAGATACCCAAAGTGCTTTACAGTTCATTGTTCATTCACTCCACACTTGGTGGTGGTGGTAAACTACTATTGTAGCCACAGCTGCCCTGGGGCAGACTGACAGAAGCGAGGCTCCAATCTGCACTGACCACCACCATCACTCACATCACTTTCATACTAAGCAATGTGGGTGAAGTGTCTTGCCTAAGGACACATCAACAGTTTTTGTGACTGGCGCCCCCATGTGGCACTTGGAATTCCCAGTGATCTCCCATCCAAGTACTAACCAGGCTTGGCCCTGCTGAGCTTCTGAGATCTGACAGGATCAGGCTTTGACGAGCCGCTATGACCATGCGCTAATTGGTATAACATCTTAATACCATCATTTGCTGTGCCTCTCCTATGGCCCATATTTGCCCATATGCTTATGTTTTGTGCATTTTGAGCAGTCCATATGTTCATTTATGTCGACATTAAGTATGCAGATTACCATCAAAGACGCTCTAATGATTCCTGTAAATTGAATGACTTCCTCTTACAGGAGAGAATGAGAATTCACTATTGATTTTTGTAAACATATTAGCATTTAATTAGGCTACACCCAGTGTGTCTCTAACTTTGTGGACCTGCCACAGTCTTCACAGGACAGGCCTAAAGAATGATGGGACAGCAGAGTGAGTCCAGACAGATGTTTACAGATGATCCGCACTTTCATGTAAGAAAAAAAACAACAACAACCTTTTAATCCGTTAATTTAATCATTATCAGAACAGTGTTTTCCCCACAGCTGCAGCACCTGACCCACATACCAACACACACCAGGACCTGACCTTGAAACTCCCACAGGCCACACACAAGGTAAAAGCTTTTGGTGACAGTTTGTTCAATTATTCTGCCACCCCAGCACATGTATTCACTGACATTTTGAGGTTAAAAATGTATTTATAAAAAAGAAGAAAAGACCTTTATCTTTGTCGTAAAAAAATACGTATTTAAAAAATATTCATAGTCATTGTTATTTGAAACCACCCTAACAAACACAGAGGTGTTTGAGTTGGCAGACGGCACCCCCTTGTGGACAAAATATATTGTAGCCATGGCTGTGCTTGTAATAATAGAAATAAAAAATTCACCACTGCTGCAGGAACATATTTTTAAATATTTAGTCTAGTACTATAAACAAGAACAGGTCCGATTTTGTTTTTTTGTTTGTTTTTTTCATTTTCTCATTCTCCGTAAAGAACAACCAGCCATGCCTCATGTGAGAGCTCAGAACCTCCTGCTGAAACTTTCTTCACAGACTCACAGCTCTTTGTTTTTGTTTTTGTGAATAAAACTCAAAAAAATACAATGAAAAGTCAGGAAGAAATGCCATGCTCAATTTAAGCCATTACATTTATTCAGTGGGTTCAATATCACATTATATTCTACTTTATTTAAACAGTACATATGTTATTTACAGAACACAAAAAAGCAAGACCAATGAAAACTAAAATCCTATTGTTTTGATGGCGAATAACAGATGATTTACTCTCCACCAGAAAAGTTAAAAAGTGTACCTTTAAGAAACACTGACACGAGTAAAATATGAGGATGCCATGCTATAGTCCGCCAGCAGAGGGCAGTGTTTACGAGCAGCACTAACTTTGAGCTGAACATGACTGTTTTGAGTAAATATTCTTTACATTGGCATAAACGCTTTGAGAATCATCTTTATCTTGTCCGCTGGTGTCTACAGGCTTATGAACATGAACCTGGGAGTAGATCGTGTCCTCTGGTTCTGCTCTGGGTACGCGTTTACGATTCACATTAGAAAAGTCAAGCTCCCCATAATGGATGGTTTCTTCTTCTTTGGGTTTAGCCTGGAACACATTGACATTTACACATTTAGGTTTGTTTAAAGTCTGCTGAGGCAAAAATGTGTTACATTAGATAGATTAGATTTTACCTGTACATCTTTAGGACTCTGGCGTTTCTTGAAACACCTGAAAAAGAGCAGAGGGGTAGTTATATAATATGTTTTTTAATATGCATTTTAGGGTGGTCCAAAAAAACATGCAAAAAATAAAAAATAAAAGTTAAATTTTTGCTGATTTGAACCCTGCATTAGGATATCACATATCTAAAACTAAAAAGAGAAAATTAGGTAAAATTCTGTTGATTTAGAGGTTGCACAAGACACATGAAGTTTCTAGAAATTGCCGTCTCGTCTGGCTATTTTGTCATTGTGTGCTGGTCATTTGTTATTATTTGTATTTCCCTTTACTTACTGTCAGTAACATTGTTTTTGTCAGTTTTATGCATTCTGTGAAGCTGGTTTGTTCCTTTTTGTTAACTAGTTATAAAACACTTTAGTCCATATGATACAGATACATGTGTTTTGTACAGATATTTTGTTTTCTGTGCATTGTTATATTGAGGTAAATGTATAAATTCTGTCATTGCTGCCTGGTATGTGGAAGGATAATGCAGATTACAAGAAAGCAGAGAAGGTCCAGTCACTGAAAGTTGTTCATGACACTGAAAGAGCAGTAAAGCTGATTCAAGACTTTAATGCCTCACGAAAAATGAAAATGAGATGCAATTTCTCCTTCAAGTTTAGGGTGACCAGATTTTCAAAATAAAAAACTGGGACAACCCCGTTTTTTTGGTGGTTGGTAATAATAAAACTGGTAAACGAGTGCGTAATTAAGGAAAAATGTTATGCAGTGATCATTCATGACTAACACGTGAGTCAGTATAATCACATTTTCTTTGTCTTTCGTTTATCTTTAAGCAGCTTTTCTGTATTTTACCTAAACAAATTACAATTTATGCCTCTCTTTACTGTTGGCAGGGATCAAATTGGTCAAAAAATAGAGACACCTGGGACAAATCACTGGTTTTGGATAAATCTGCTGGGACAGGGGACACAGGGCTCAAAACTGGGATTGTCCCGGGTAAATAGGGACACCTGGTCACCCTATTTAAGTTGTATGGGAACATGGAAAAATGTGTCCTGATTGGAAGAAGGGTACTGTCAGGCCCGTAGCCAGACTTCCAAGGGGGGTGGGTCGTTTTTTAAGCCAAAAGTGACCTTTTTATACGGGTGCCTTTGTGACCCAGTGATTGTACTATAAGTAAAAAGGTTTATTCCAGACTTTCAGTACTAAACTTGTGTATTTTTATTTATGAAGACTCAATTATTTGTTTGTTTTGGTTAATATTCATTTACTTCACTTGTTATCTATTACATTATCTATTGTAATTATGCATATATTATTATAAAAATACAACCAATTATATAAAGTTATTTGCTTATAAGAACTGGAATTTATTAAATATGAAACAAATCTTTATTAGCATTTTAGAAATGGTTTACAGTATATCGCATTTACAGCACTCAGCACTATTTTTTTTAAAATATTTTTTGGATAAAGGTGACCCCAGGATGACCCCCCGTCTATGGGCCTGACTGTTGTTAGTGTTCTGAAACTCAGCGGTAGAATTCAGGAAATGAAGATGACGAAAGTTGCCTCAGAAACACTGATGGTTGATGGTTTTGTGTGTTGTTATATTTGACAGAGATATCACACATTTACATGTCTGATGGTTGTGACTGGTGGAATATTCTGTTAATAAGTTAAAAAAAATTAAAATGAACAGAGACAAACTGGATCTCTATGCCTTTACTTTTTTATTTAAATACATTGAGTTACTATTTGTTGTAATTTTGCATTAAACGTGCACAGCAGAGTGATCTTTGACTGTGCAACCTCTAAATATTGTTTGATTTAGCTGAATTTATTATGCAAACATTAAATCAATAGTCATTTCCTAATGCTGGGTTCAAATCTAGAGAAAAGAGAAAAAACATTTTTGGACCACCCTACTGTATTTGTTATTTAGTTTATTTTGAATTTAAGGGGAAGTAGTTTACAGCAGTCGTGTTACATCCTGAATTTCAGTGTTTAAAGGCTAAACTAGACTTAACTGTCTCGTCTGATTTTATCTTTATGTTTGCACATCAGACATTTCCACAGACTCAAACCGTTCTGAGGCCTTAACAAAGATGAATCATAAGTATTGCTTCCGGTGACGTTACATATAATAAAATGTAATGTCACAGAGAGTTCAAGTGCATAAAGTCACTGTCTCTTGCCCAATACCAAGTAGGATATGATCTGATTGTAGAATCCGGTCTACCCAGAATTAGGGTGACCAGATTTTCAAAAATAAAAACTGGGACACGCCTGGGTTGGGAAGAAAATTGTGAAAAAAGCGTTTAGCGTCACGTGTGTGTCAGTGTATAATCTGAGACAAGATGCAGACGCGCAGTCTTCTGTATTTTGGCTTAACAAATGCAGTGTTTCCTCCTCTGGTTTAGAACGGAAATAGTCCTATTTTAGGCCTAGTTTAGTTCTGGTTTAAACCTGGTTTAGACCTGATATAGTTCTATATTAGCCCTAGTTTATTCCTGGTTTAGATCTGGTTTAGACCTGATATAGTCCTGGTTTAGATGACTGGTCCAAATTGGTCCAAAATAGGACATTTCTTGTAGAAAACTGGGACAAATCATTGGTGTTGGATACATCTGCAGACACAGGGCTCAAAACTGGGCCTGTCCCGGGTAAATGGGGACGTCTGTCACCCTGCCCAGAATAAAACTGCCCTCCACAGAAGTGTTGCTGTCACTGCCAGGTCTAACAGGCTCATCAGATTTCTCTCTGACACAAAGCTGTGTTCATTTTTTATCAATCAAACTGAACACATGTATAAGCACAGATTGTGTTAAAATGTGTCATTGCAAAAAAGAAAATTGAAATAAGCTTTGATATCACCCTCGACAGTCCAGTGTCCTACAAACAGAAAACTGTACACAACTATTATTACTGTCATAAAGTTACTCACCAGACAAACAGACACGAGCAGATGAGCATCAGAACTCCAACAACTGCTCCAAGAATGGCCCCCCATAGCAGACCACCGTCTAAGAGCAGCAACAAAATTAGGAATGCTCAGATTCTGGCAGGTGTTGGCCCCAATACAATAAACTCAAGTTTCACAGAGTCATTATGAAATTCTGCGTAACAAACACACAAGGATGTGTTTAGGCCCCACTCTTGTTCATTGTGATCACCTGTGAAAAACTGTGAATTCAGGAGAAAAAACACCCAAATCTGCATATTCCTTTCTGAGACAAATATTAATTTCAGCATTCATTTTGGGGAACATTTTTCTTTCATGTAATGTAAAGTTCACAAACGCCTGGTGAGTTTCAAACCGTTTCCAGTGATTCCGGTAGTGCCGTTTATGGTGACGTACCTGTAATACTCAGGGTAATGACTGGAGATGATTCATTTCCAAGTGTGTTTGAGGCCACACAATAGTACTGTCCCCCTTCAGTGATGTTGAAGGTGCACGTCTGTCCTTGGCTCACAATGGCTGCTCCCTGTGAGCCGTGTCTGAACCAGGTGACGTTGTGGATGGGAGGATTGGCTCTGCTGGAGAAGCTCAGAGTCACTGACTGACCTGCTGACAGTGACCCGACCGGACTGACCACGACAGAGGTGTTTTTAGGACCATCTGAGGACACACAGAGAAGTTTAATGACACAAAGTGGGACATTTTAGACAAAACAATCACATCTACATGGAGCAGGTGACACACCCTTCACCCAAAGTTACACAGTACTTTTTTATACTGTTTAATAAGAACAGAACATCGGCGCGGTTCACTTACATGAGACACTGAGAGTGACGTTACTGTCAGACATTTTGAATCCTCTACTCACAGGATACGACGCCTTACACTTTATCACCAGCCCATCATGGGCGTCTGTCACAGTGATGTTCTGTATGATTTTAGTGATATTTATCTCTGTTTTGTCTGGGTTGGTCTCTGTGAGGAGGGCAGTGCCTTGGTGGAGGTCCCATGTGAGGTGAGGAGGGGCGAGAGGACAGGGAGTGACGGCTGAGCAGGTTATAGTCACCACCTTTGTCTCTGTCTGTTCACCAGACACCGTTATATCAGGGCTCCAGGGAGAGTCTGGAAGAGAAACAACATTTGGGGAAACAACATTGCAACCTAAAAAAGAGAATAAACTAAGACCTAAGGTCACTAGTGAACAGACATAATAAACATTGAATGAAAGTGGAGATTATTTACTGTACATGTCTAGAAGAGTGAGAATACCATTTAAGCATTCAGACTTGTGTAGTTCATAGCACATGTACAGTACAAAAGCAGGTGGTCTCCACATAGTCACAACAGGGCCCAGGGGACACACTGTGGCCTGTCCACTACTGTGAGCGCTGTGTTTGACCACTACTGTAAGAACTGTGAGCATCATCTGACCCCTCCTGAATCCTGATGCTGCTTCCGCAGTTGGTTGGTCTGTGCTGATGTATTTGTACTTAGCCTTATGTATCTTAGTGTGTGTGTGTGTGCGCGTGCATGTGTGCACGTGTGTGCAACTGTGCATGTGGCAGAGATGAAAATTAATTACCAAACATTGTTGCTAAATGAATGCAAACAGTCCTATAAACAGAATATGAGAATAAAAGCTTAACTGTGCATTCAAATTCAGACAGCAGCCTACAGAAACTATTTAGGGTTTTAACACATTTTTCTTGAATAATAGAGATAATGTCTTACCTCTAACTGTTATCTGAAGAAACTTCTCAATATCTGTAGCTCTAAAACCCGTGTTCTGTACTCTGAAGTAATATTTGTCATTATGGGTTTGGTTTAAATTATGAAACATTGTGGTGCAGTTTTTCTCTTTCAGATCCCCGGTGAAATTCATAGGATAAGACTTATTGGGGTCTCCACTGATTGAAAACTCTTTGCCTGAATTTGGCCCACATACAGGATCCTTTTTAAACCAAATGCCAGTGACAGGGTTTTCTGTGTCTATGTCTTTATTTCTAGGTAAAACTTCATAGGTGCATGGGATCCACAAACAGGAGCCACTCAGAGCCTCCATTGGACTTGGGGTTGTAATGAGCAGATCATTTTTTACAGCACAACAATCAGCACCTGTAAAACATGCACAGGGTTAAAGTTACAGTAACAGAATGTGCAGGAGTACACCGTTGTTCACCAATTAATCATAGCTGTCATGTTTATTATGTCTGCCACAGTGATTATCCCACCAAATAAACTCAAAATTAGAAAATCATCAAAACCATCATGCGCACTTTAATAAATCCTCTTAAGAGTCAGGGGGCCTATGTGTGGGCCTTTGTGCTTATTCTGTGCTTATTTATTTCCGTTTGCCACCATGTCATAAAAGGGAACTACTCAACTCTGTGTGAAACTTGAGCAACAGGCTGTGATCTTCTTATCTTCTGTCAAATCAACTATTTTGGGAAGTCAGGGCGAGATTGTACTCTAAACCCACAAATTAAGAAAAACTAAAATTCATAACATTTTAACTTTTATATTTACTTTTTTAAAATGTAATAACAAGACCTCTTTTTGAGATCTTCTTCAGCTTTGACATGGGAATAGATTTTTTTCAGCAGGAAGTGCTGCAATGTTGAGTCGAGGCACTTCAATGTTTTTCTCTGCCAAAATACCTGTGGGAAAGTGTTGCATATTTTTCACCAGCTTCGTAAATGTGCTTCAACATCAAATCTTCATCCAACAAGGTCAAAAAAGAACATATTCTGTCCATGAAGAATTTATCCACAACTATCAAGGGAAGAAAGACGAAAACATAAAGGAAACAATGATGAGCATTAGTGAGCTACTCCTGAACAAAACTAATGTTATGGTCATGAATTAAACATAAATAGCTTGTTCACTCAGACTAATTCTACAATTAAGATATTAAGATATAAGATATTAGCATAGACTGAGAGATTTGTGCAGTTTAAATGGTTGACATTTTTCATCTGTGAACATCTGTAACATTTAAACTGCACAAATCTCTCATTTTATGCTAATATCAACATCACAAAATCAATTTTTTATTTTAATTTAAGAGTCAGTCTGAGTGAACAAGTTACTTTTGTTTTATTCATGACCATAACATTAGTTTTGCTCTGTAGTTCACTGATGCTCGTCATTGTTCTCCTTTAAGTTTTCGTCTTTCTTCCCTTGATAGTTATGGATAAATTCTTCATGGACAGAATACAGTTGTGCTCATAAGTTTACAGACCCTGACAGAATATGATTGATTTCTTGGCCATCTTTCAGAGAATGAATACAAAAGCTTTTCTTTCACTCATGGTTAGTGCTTGGGTGAAGCCATTTATTATCAACTGTGTTTCCTCTTTTTAAATCATAATGAAAGAAACTACACAAATGACCCAATGACAGTTGGAGTCTTTTGTGATAGTTGTGGATGTGTTCTTTTCTCGGTAAAGCTGCCCATTCTTCTTGGCAAAAGGCTCCAGTTCCTGTAAATTCTTGGGCTCTTTTATGAACTGCATCTTGAGATCTCCCCAGAGGCTCAGTGATACTGAGGTCAGAAGATTATTCTGTTGTAGCCAGTGACAAGTCCACTTGCCTTTGTGTTTTGGATCATTATCATGTTGGAATATCCAAGTACGTCCCATGGGCAAATTCTGGACTAAGAAATCATAAATTCTGCCAGGGGATGTAAACTTATGAGCACAACTGTATGTTCTTTGTCGACCTTGTTGGATGAAGATTTGGTGTTGGGGCAGATTTATGAAGCTGGTCAAAAATATGCGATACTTTTCCACAGGTATTTTGCTGTAGAAAAGCATTGACCGGAAGTGCCGTTGTGATAATAGCCTATCACAGAGGTACTCAATTGGCGGACTCCGGTCCGGATCCGGACCCAAACGCAATGACATCCGCACCAAGACAAAAATCTCTCTCTCTAGCTTTTTTCCCATAGCGTTCCGGATCCATGCAGTATTTCATTGGCCTGTGCTTTGCTGTGAAGCTGTGTTCTCCATCCCTGCCCGACCGGATACAGGCTGCCATTCCGACACACCGCCACTCCGACTTTAACGTCTAATTGAGAGTGGTGGTGTGTCCATTTGTTATCAAACGTACTGTACTCCGACATGTTTTTCCTCCGTGGTCGGAGTGGCTGCACATTCGTTTTTTTCCCAACATCCCGCCATTCCGACATGTAATTATTAAGTTTCGACTGTGCTCTTTTCAGGACCATATTTTCACGGACTGGTGGAGTAGGGGCGCGGTACGCGTGGCCGGAGGAGGCGCGTTACGTGCAGCCGGAGGAGGCACGGCATGGTTTAATCCTGGTTAAATCTTGTTGTAGTCCTGGTATAGACCTCGTTTTAGTCCTGTTATAGTCCTGGTTTAGTTTTAGACCTGGTTTAGTCCTGGTTTTAGTACTGTTTTAGACCTGGTTTTAGTCCTGTTATAGACCTGGTTTAGTCTTGGTTTAGATCTGGTTTAGACCTGGGTTTAGTCCTTGTTTAGACCTGGTTTTAGTCCTGGTCTTAATCAGGACTAAACCAGGTCGACACAATTTTGACGCAGAACCATAATTTGGCTTTAATTCAGCCTTTAGCTTTTCACACTGATTCGGACACAACACACAATACTTTGTGCATAGTTCAAATGTTCCATGTGGATTTACAAAAATTTTTGTTAGAAGTTCTAAGTTTGAAAATCCACCGTCACTTTTTCAGACCCTGGAAACTCTGTAAATTTGGTCAGTGGACCTTTTGAGTTAGTAATTGAGTACCCCTGGCCTATTAAAACCAAATAATGTGTCAAATAGGCGATGATTCCAGATACCTGCTATACCTAATAACCAAAAAATAATCCATCTGAAATCAGATTTTCCTCTGTGCATATATTTATAACGACACTACATCAGATTCTTATAACGTCACTAGATCAGATTCTTATAACAACACTAGATAAGACTCATAAAAAATTAACAAGTCTTGGTTGAAAAAGATAAGAGAATGTAAAAAAATCTTGATTTACCTGAACACAGCAGTAAGATTAATAAGACTTCAAAAACCATATTTCTACATAGAATCAAAAAGAACTAAACAGTTAAACAGCTAAAATATGCTCATCATGAAATATCCCTCGAGCATAGACTTGAGTTTTGAAGAAGTTGCAGCTCTGAGTGTAGTAACAGTGACTTCCTCTAAGTCAGGCTGGGGGCCACATACGGGCCGGACCAGAAAACTCACAGCATAAATACTCAAAAATAGCAATAAATAGAAACATTTGTGCATAGAAACAGGTAAAATATTTTTATTGAAGAGAACTGTTCCTTTAATATTAAGAACCTGAAATTGTCTCATTTTTGTGCAGTACAACTCAATACAGTAATTTTGAAAAAACTAAATAAAAATAAAACATTTAGTGCATTCACAGATTAATACAGAAATGATTTGAACTCAGCATTCTGCACATAAAAACAACAAAAAGCTCCACACCCAGTGTTGTGAAGGTTACTTTTAAAATGTATTCCCTTACAGATTACAGATTACATACCCCAAAATGTAGTTTGTAATTTAATCCATTAAATTACTTAACATGAGTAACGTAGCCTAATCTGATTACTTTGGATTACTTGATATTGTCATGATTTTTAAAACTACATTAATCTAGCAACCACCTCCTGCAAATTCTTGTTTGGTTTTAGACCTGGTTCAGACCTGGTTCAGACCTGGTTTAGACCTGGTTTTAGTCCTGGTTTAATGCCCGTTTAGTCCTGGTTTTAGATCTGGTTTAGACATGGTATAGACCTGGTTTAATGCTAGTTTAGTCCTGGTTTTAGATCTAGTTTACACCTGCTTTAGACCTGTCTTAGTCCTGGTTTTGGTCCTTGTGTTAGTTCCGGTTTAGAGGTGCACAGGAGGAAGCACGGTCCACGCAGTGTACGCAACAAGACAGGGTCCACGCGTGGTGTCCGCGGCGAACGGGACTAGACGCACACAGTCTATGGCAGGGGTACTCAATTACAAACTTAAAAGGTCCACTTACCAAATTTACAGAGATTCCAGGGTCCGAAAAAGTGACGGTGGATTTTCAAACTTAGAATTTATAACAAAAAATTTAGTAAATCCACATGGAACATTTGAACTATGCACAAAGTATTGTGTGTTGTGCCCGAATCAGTGTGAAAAGATAAAGGCTGAATTAAAGCCAATTTATGGTTCTGCATCAAAACTGTGTCGACCGCCGTGCACCCATGGGTGTATAATAAGATTTTATTATACTTTTCTGCGTGCACCTCTGAAATTTTCTAACTACACGTCAAAACAACACAGACAATAAGGACTGTGACTGGATTTAGACCTGATTTTTGTCCCGGTTTAGACCTGGTTTAGTCCTGATTAAGACCAGGTCTAAACCAGATCTAAACCAGGACTAAACCAGGTCTATAACAGGACTAAAGCCAGGTCTAAAACAGGACTAAAATCAGGACTAAACCAGGTTTAAAACTAAACCAGGACTAAAGTCAGGACTCAAACCACGTCCAAACCAGGACTAAAACCACGTCCAAACCAGGACTAAAACCAGGTCTAAAACAGGACTACAACAGGATTTAACCAGGATTAAACCATGCCGCGCCTCCTCCAGCCCCGCGTAACGCGCCTCCTCCGGCCACATGTAACGCACCTCCTCCGGCCACGCGTAACGTGCCTCCTCCAACAGGCCCGTAGCCAGGGGAAGGCCCCCCCCTATATTTTCTTGAATGTCTCATCATTTCTGAACTTTTGGCAAAGTTTGGTGAGTTTTTTAACGTTTTTCAATGTGTTTGTGGGGTCACGTTTTATTTCAATCTGTAGGGGGTACTAAGGCACCAAATAAAATGTTTTCACATTCAGTAGCTTTAGGACTGAGAGTTTAAGAACTGTGTCACAATTCATTGAAATCAGAGTTTGTTTGAGCAAATAGGAGCAATTTGTAAATATCCAAAAATTGTGTCCATTATTTGTCACTTCACTGCTCAGAGACCGTCAGACAGATTTGGGATCTGGGGATATTTTTTGATGTTCCGCCCCTGGAGATAATGTGGACCAAATCTGAGGCTGTTCGGGTGAGCCCCCACGGAAGAGTGCGTTTCAGCTTCGCAAACTTTAATCCAAGCCCCCTGGTGTGTCAGGGGGCGTGGCCATAATCATATTTTTTACTCGTCTTGTCAAGATCAACTTGTGTTAAATTTCATGATTCTACATGCTAATTTTTTTTGGTGTCATTTGTATTCCCTAATGTATTTTTGCCTTGTTAGGGGGCGCTGACGAGCCATTTTATTTATTTATTGAAAATGGAAATAGCCAAAAGTTAGAGAAGCGGAGTCTTCAACACGTGGCCCAATTTTGTGAGTTTTCGTCATTGTTCACTGGGTGAAAAATGGGTGAGTGCGTTAGGAGAAAAATAATAAGAATATTCTGATACGAGAACAATGTTCCGCTTTTTTTTTGGCCGACAAACTATACATTTTCGGAAACCTCTGGCGCATTGCTACATCATGGCGAAGGTCCCTGGTCACTAAGGGCGAGTCACGTCGCATCATTTTAGTTCCTGCTCCCTATGAGCATCGCTATGCGATACTAATAGGCCCTTCGCCAGCCTGTGGCGCTCGGGCCTAATGAATAACAGAAAACAGTCAAATAACTGTCATATTTTTTTATTTCACTCATTCTACAAAAGTACAAAAGTATATTACAGTCTATAGCAGATCTTCATTCAAGTCCGGGAGCAGCGTGGCCTCACAGTCCTGGATCATGTTCTGACAAAATATAACTGGGCCAAATATTACAATAAATCTCAAAAATCTTCATGATCAGTATGTGAACTTTTAATAAATAGTTGTAAATAGTTAATTTTACGTATAATATGAGCCAGTGTAGCTACCTTCAGTACCTTCAGTAAACTTGTCCACACAAATACACAAATGGCACATCTGACTGCAGTAAGTAAGTGTAGCGTACAACTACTAGTGATAACGGAATAACTCTTGATTAATTATAACTGTATGAAAATCTGATTCCATATAGTTTGATTTCATATAGATACTGAAAATATTTTAAAAATACATGAATTCCAAATAAGAATCTAAGTTTGACTAGTTGAGATTTCACAATGTGGGTGTGCAAGGTTAGAACCAGCTGCAATCTTTTAAGTTCTGCTAAAATTATATATTTAGAGATGCACAATCCAGTCCCAGTATTGATATCAGCGATTGGATTTTGGTGTCTGCTAAGTCAAATTAATGATAACTATGAAAATTACTATATGTGAGACTTTGATTCAAACTTCATAAACAATAATGTATATATTTCACTGCTGAAAGCTACTTGTTTTACACCTAAAACGCCTCTCTCTGATCTGAATGCTCTCTACATAAACCCCAGAACCTGCAGCCAATCATGAATCAGTGCTAGTGCAGCCTCTGCAGCTCAGTGAGGGTATTC
Source organism: Odontamblyopus rebecca (assembly GCA_030686955.1). Taxonomy (NCBI): domain Eukaryota; kingdom Metazoa; phylum Chordata; class Actinopteri; order Gobiiformes; family Gobiidae; genus Odontamblyopus; species Odontamblyopus rebecca. Next base: position 33,160,074 of record CM060658.1, read on the forward strand.
TGGAGGTTCTGAGCTTTCACTTGAGACAGGCCTGTCCATAAGCTGAGAAACACCTGCATGTGTCCTCTATAAGGCACTGGCAGCCGACATACGCATAAATAAAGCATCAACAAATACTTAATTTCTAAAGAATGAATAATTTATTAAGAATGATTCAGGCTCCTAACTTAAAGGGAAACTCCAGCACGTTTGAAGTTTAAGTCCGTTGCTTGTGGTGGTCGAATACTGTCAGAAGCCAAAAAAACTTCACAGATCAGTGTTGCCTCGGCGGAGATCTTGCTGTGGCAGTGAGTCTGTCAAGGCAACAAAGTAGTGTAGTGATGGGGGCAAATTCTTAACTTCCACATAAAACCCAATTTGCTTCACACTGAAGATTAACACCACTTTAACGCATCTTTCAACAGCCACGAGTCTAACAAACAAAACGCTCTGCCTGGCTCACTCATTAGTGTCTGGAAATGTTAGAAAACAACTTTATAAGCAGCCTTAGCATTACCTTGTTGATTTCCCACTGCGCATATGAAAGCTCAAAACACTCGACTGCCGACTCCAACAGCGGCGAGTGGCTGTAGCCACCAGAAGCAACAAGTGAGGATCAACTACTGACGGTGAAGAAGAAGAGAAACTGAAATTTGTTGCAAGAAAATGGTTAGAGAATGTATTTTTTAAAGAGCTTTTCAAAAAATATAATTCACTCGTAAATAAATGGGATTAGAAACGACATCGGCATCTTTTGGGCTTTTCGAGTCTTTTGGGCTTTTGCATGTGCAGTGGGAAATCAACAAAGGTAATGGTAAGTGTAAGGCTGCTTATAAAGTTGTTTTATGTTTCCAAACATTAATGAGTGAGCCAGGCAGAGCATTTTGTTTGTTAGACTCATGGCTGTTGTAAGATCGGTTAAAGTGGTGTTAAGCTTCTTCTATGCAAATTGGTGTTTTATGTTGAAACTAAAAACTTACCCCATCACTACACTAGTTTGTTGCCTTGACAGACTCACTACCACAGCGAGATCTCCACCGAGGCAACACTGATCTGTGCCGTTTTTTGGCTTCTGACAGTATTCAACCACCTCTATGAATAGACTTTATCTTCAAACGTGCCAGAGTTCCCCTTTAATTAAGGTGCTAGGCTTCAGGCTCAGGGTAGAGGTAAGATCGGGCCTAAAAAATCCAGCCCGACCCAACCCGACCCGCGGGTATTAAAGCCCGACCCAACCCGAGCCCGACCAATTAACTTGATTTGCAGGCCCGAGCCCAAAGCAAACCCGAAATTTCATATTTTATCTGAGGACTCGGGAGGAGGAAGGGTGATTTATGATAACAAATTAGGTTCACGTGCGCAGCCGCAGAGCATGCTCTGGCTCTGCGGCTCCTGTTAGCATGCTCTGCTCTGGCTCTGGGTCATGCTCTGCGCACGAATTTAACTGCTAAACAGGAGTCCTGTTTAACATATATTTATTAAAAAAAAGTCAGCGAGAGAGAAGCCCGACCCGACCCGAAGCAATGACATTTTAGGCACGAACCGAATTTCGGGTCGGGTCGGGTTCGGGTTCGGGCTTAAGATCTTACCTCTAGCTCAGGGTATTAATTATGAAGTTACTAAGGCTTAGGCTCAAGGCTGTGAATAGTATAGTTACTACCGGTACTACAGTACTAAGTGTTACCAGATTTTAGAAAACACTGTTCTAAATCTTAGCAGATATTTTGTACCTATTAAAATACTTTTCTCTGGATATGACCTAGGATCTAACCCCATTCACACTAGTATCAGTACTGGTGCATCTCCAGATATATAGGAAGTTGTCAGGAATATTTTGAAAAGAAATCATACCTGAAATTAAACTGGGAAAAATAGTCAATTCAAGATTGATATATGAAATTTAAAGTACTGTATCTCATGCGGCGTTATCACTGTGGACTAATGTGTGTAACCAAGTGAATACAATAAATGTGATGGTTTACACTATACTGCATATGAATGACCCCTGTGTTTATGTGTGCCTGTGTGTGTGTATGTGTGTATTAGAATTCTGCAGTCTTTTTCTCAGAGGGGCTAGGGTACAGGGAGCAGGGCTCAGGGAGTAGGGTACAGGAAGTAGGGTACGGGGAGTAGGGTAGGGGGAGTAGGGTACGGGGAGTAGGGTACGGGGAGTAGGGTACGGGGAGAAGGGCTCACGGTGCAGGGTTAAATTAGCAGGGTAGTAGTGCATAGTGGCTAGGGTTCAGGTGGTAGGGTTCAGATGGTAGGGTTCAGATGGTAGGGTTCAGGTGGTACGGTTCATGTGGTCGGGTTCAGATGGTAGGGTTCAGAGGATAGGACTCAGGTGGTATGGCTTAGGTGGTAGAGTTCAGGTGGTAGGGTTCAGTAGGGTTCAGATGGTAGGGTTCAGGTGATAGGGTACAGGCGACATGGTTCAGGAGATAGGGTTTAGGTGGTAGAGTTCAGGTGGCAGGGTTTTTGAATGGTAGGTTTCAGGTGGTAGGGCTCAGGTGATAGGGTTCAGGTGGTTGGTAGTGTTTTCAGATGGTAGGGGTCATGTGGTAAAGTTCAGGTGGTAGGGTTCAGGTGGTAGGGTTCAGGTGGTAGGGCTCAGGTGGTAGGGTTCAGGTGGTAGGGTTCAGGTGGTAGCATTCAGTAGGGTTCAGATGGTAGGGTTCAGGTGGTAGGGTTCATAGGGTTCAGATGGTAGGGTTCATAGGGTTCAAGTGACAGGGTTCATAGGGTTCAGGTAGTAGGGTTCAGGTGGTATGATTCAGGTGGTAGAGTTCAGGTGGTAGGGTTCAGGTGGTAGGGTTCAGGTGGTATGGTTCAGGTGGTAGAGTTCAGGTGGTAAAGTTCAGGTGGTAGGGTTCAGGTGGTAGGGTTCAGATGAGTTCAGGTGGTAGGGTTCAGGTGATAGAGTTCAGGTGGTATAGTTCAGGTGGTAGAGTTCAGGTGGTAAAGTTCAGGTGATAGGGTTCAGGTGGTAGGGCTCAGGTACTTGAGCTCAGGTAGTTGAGCTCAGGTAATAAGGCACAGGGAGTAGGGTTCAGGTGGAAGGGCTCAGATGGTAGGGTTCAGGTGAGTTCAGGTGGTGGAGTTCAGGTGGTAGGGTTCATGTGGTAAAGTTCAGGTGGTAGGGTTCAGGTGGTAGGGCTCAGATGGTAGGCTTCAGGGGATAGGGTTCAGGCAGTAGGGTTCAGGTAGTAGGGTTCAGATGGTAGGATTCAGGTGAGTTTAGGTGGTAGGGTTAAGGTGGTAGGGTTCAGTAGGGTGCAGGTGATAGGGCTCAGGTTTGTAGGGTTCAGGTGAGTTCAGGTGGTAGGGCTCAGAGGACAGGGTTCAGGTGGTAGGGTTCAGGTGGTAGGGCTCAAGTAGTAGGGCTGGAAGAGCCTCTCGTGGGCGCACACGGCCAGCGCAGTGTGAGTGTGCATGAGTAATCGTGGGAAGCGACAGGTGAAGTAGGACACAAAGCCTTCTGGGAGCTCACCCAGAGTGTCCTGGACCTCCTGTGGCAGCTCGTGATAATGGTGTTTCTGTGGGAAAAATACATTCAAGTTTAGTAAAAACTCTACTACAATTATATTTGTGTCAGTTAGTAATATATTCAGAACATTACAAACTTCTGCCTGATACTAAAAGGTGAAAATGTACAGAAATTACACAAGTAAGTGAGTACGGAAGTGGGATATAAGAAAATATATTACGTATTGCTTAAAAAAAAAGGACAATAACAAAGATATTGAAACTAATCTAGGTTACTGACACAATAATCCTAAAATATATCCACAAAAACTATTATGGATGTATGATATGGTTATAAAACACAAACCGCAATAAATAAATGGCAAAATGAAATACTAACATATACTAATTTACTTAAGTACTTAGTTTGTATTTATGGGTTATTTAATCTACCCTTCACAGCTCAAATGTAATAATAGAACAGAAAAATAACAAAAAGTTTGAGACTAGTACTAAGAAAAATACCCATAATATACAGGTATATAATGAAAGGGATCAATATTTTTGTCACTCATTTCAGAAAGTCAAATTCAAAACCCAAAATTCTGTGTCTCAGAAACTTTGAATATTGTAAAAAAAAAAAAAAAGTTAAGCATTGGAAAGTCCTGGTGTCACATCCTAATAAACGAATTAATGGAAAACCCCTGCAAAGGTTTCCTAATCCTTTAAATGGACTCTCAGTCTGGGTTAGTGGGAAGGCTGCGGCCTAGACTAGATGCCCAGAAGACACTCACTGACGCCCTCCATAAGGAGAAAAACACAAAAGAAAGCTAAAGAAGATGTTTTTTCTTGGGTTTTCATTATCTGTAACCCATGACCATCAAAATTTCAAGAAATAAGTACTATATAGTCTATATAATATACAGATTTAATGTGAAATGAGTGACAAAAATATTCATCTTTTTCAAGCTATTCTAATAACTGGAGACTGACTGTCATAGACACACTGTAACTAGGTGCACACTAACCTTATTCCTCATGGCTCTGAGCAGGTCTCTCACTGAGTTCCCTTTATAAGTTCTGAAGCGTCTCAGGTCTGCACACGACACAAACACAACACAATGAAAATGTTCAGGTAATGTTTCATTTGTATAGTAAGAATTCCTGTTGAGCTCATACCTGTCTGCAGAGGCACTGAGATGTGCATCCTCCAGTTGGTCCGGACCACAGACCGGCTCGCAGTCTCCAGTCTGACCACTATGGGGCTGTCAGAGGGTTCTTTCTCTATACGGTCACTGACATCCTACAGCACACACACACACACACACACACACACATACTCAGAGATCAACAACTCAACAAACAAAGTACTATGTCCACTCTGTAGAACACACAATAGTACTGCAAAATATAACATAAAAGTAGTTTAAGTTACATGATAATGACAAATGTGTGTGTGTTAATATAAGTATTGATAATACACACAATACACTAAATAAAAATATACATTTAGCTTTCAAGTGGACCTAAACACTAAATCACCTTTCTTTTGCTACTGTTATACACCACATACAACTGCTGTGTATATGGTGGTGTTAATAGCAATGTCTACTGTTTCTCCTGCTGTTGCAAGTTTTAGTGCAGTGTAGGAATATTTGCAGCTATATGCACACAGTAAAAAATGAGTTTAGTCCCACTTTTGTTTTGTTTTAATTTTTATTTGAGCACTGAGCTGATCAGAATGAGGCCAAAGTGCATAGACTAACATCGATCAAGTCATTAGATTACCACCTATTGACATCACAAAGTCTAACCAGTTTTAAATTTAGCGTAATGTAGGACTGTAGGGTTGTAGTTTATTACAAGGGCTCTTTGTAATAAACTACAACCTTGATTATTAACACATCACCTTCTCAAAGTAACTATACACTGGTCCAAAGTGGGTTAAGTGTCTTGTCCAAAGACACAACAGCAGCTTTCATCTGTGGCACCTAGAAACAAACCACCAACCTGTGGGTCTGTGGATCGAATTGCTCTACCAATGTTTATATCGGGAATCAAACCATCAACCTTTGTGTCAGAGAAAAGCATCCTACCAGTGAAGTAAAAGCTCGCGACAAAGTGAAGTGCACAAATGGTGGTACCTGGAAGAAGAGCAGCTGTTTCTCGGGTGTCCAGAAGAAGGGGTGCTTGAGCACACAGGCTGTGGAGGGCCGCACCTCTGGGTCAGGGCTGATCATCTGCTCGATCAGGTCCCGCGCAATCACATCATCTGCACACACATGCTGAGGTTACATGTCTTTTTCTACACTGACTTACATTCATGTTCTAGAGGCAGGCTGATCCTAACCATAACCATATTTACCGCTTAAACCCAACATTAAGCCATTTAACCCTCATCTGCACTAAAAACCATGTTGTTGATAAAAAATAAAAGATTTCAGTCATGGTCGGCCTGAGTCATTATAAGATGGAACAATATACTTTGGGGCTCAGTATTTATGGTGTATACAATTTCTTTGCAATAGTTTTACTGTTTTTACTTTATAAGGTGAGATTTGAGGATTGAACAAGTAATGTCTATGGCTAATTATTAGCCATAGACTTATTAGTTGATTCTGCTATTTATTTAGAGCTCCTGCCTTTAATGAACAGAGTTTTGTCTACAGAAGAGTGACAGGTCCCAATCATGTGACACACACACACACAAAACAGCACATTGCAGCTCAAAATATGTGTTCTTACGATTCATTTCCTCTTTGAAGTGAACGAGGGCATATTCTCCAGACAGAATGTTGACCTGCCTCCGCAGAGTGTCTCCAAATGGGTGCTGCCCCCCACTGACCAGGTAGTAGAAGACACAGCCTGCCGAGAACACGTCAACTGCTGCTGTCTGAAAGCACAAGGGAAGTTTTATTGCAACATTTTAATCTTTAGGCTACAGCAAACCACACAGATAGAGAAATGGAAGGTGTTACGGCAAATTCTTCTGACACAATGATTGCTCCTGAACGTTAGTGAATTTTAAAATGTTAAGACATGACACAAGTGTGTAGACCGCAGGCATAAGACATTTTGCAGTCTCACACTTTTTGCAGTTTCTCACACTTGAAGAAAAACAGCGGCACCACACACTTGCTCAACAGGAGTATTATAATGCAAATTAATACACAAGCGGTGGGCCTTTTCCATGCGACTAAATGTGGAAATTAAAAAAAAGAAGATATACCTCTGGATTAAACCTTCCTAAAAAGGACACAAGAGCAGTGCACTCCTCTATTGTGATCTGAAGTTATGGAGTCTGTTACAATCATTGTAGCAGTGATCATAAATGATGTCTGTCGCTGTCCTGCACTCTATTTATACTGTTTAAGGGCCGTGACTATGCAGCGGGTACCTGGTGCAGACTGGCTGGTTTGCAAAAAGTGCTACTAAGAGTCCACTAATGTGCATCCATTCTTACTGTCAATACTAAACTGAAGATTTAAACAACTCATTAGAAGAGGTATAAGCACTTTGTTAATCATGTAACTGATATTTTTATAACCTCAACATAACTTATATCAAATCTACACACAAAAAAAACAAAAAACAAAGCACAATTAACAGAATTACAGTTCTCCAAATGTGTTCTAATGACAGAATGTGTTCTTTAAATGTCCTGAACTGCAATACAGCAAACTCCTACAGCACCTTAACCTTCACGAGGCTTAGAAACACACGACGTATAAGATGTGTGGAATTTTGCCTCAGTCTTTTAAGAGACAGAGTGTTTGTGACGTGTAGATATCCATCACTCAACATTGTCAGAAAGCTTTTACCAAGCTGAAAACAAATGTGTGGTATTCTATCCATCTGTGAGTCTGCCCCAGGGCTCCATGGAACGTGGAGTGAATAAATTATGTAGTGTAAAGGACTTTGGGTTATATAAAACCAATGCATATATTAAAAATACTGTATAATAAACAGTACAAAGCTGCTAAAATTTGATGAGCATTTAGTTACACTCCTTTTATTTTCCCTTTTGTCCTTTTTGCCCTCTTGTACATCATCAACACAACCAAACTCACTGGTTTATTCTCCGGCGTGTCCCTTAAAACCTCCGGAGCGATCCAGCCTTCAGTCCCTGGGATCCCGGAGCGGAGGGAGAAGCTGCAGCGTCCGTCTTGGATCTTCTTACAGAGGCCGAAGTCCGAGATGAGAGCCCGGACCCGGCCCACCGCGCTGGGGCCGGACAGCAGGATGTTTCTGGGCTTCAGGTCCCGGTGAACTGCACAAGCCACAAGGTAGAAAAGAATACAAAGAAAAACAAAACAATAAATATAACAAAATAAAACATAAAATCTAACATTAAAGTGATTTCAGACCTATATTTAGGGAGTGAAGGTGCGACAGACCACACATGGTTTGTTCCAATAAGCAGATGGGACTTAGCTCTGGAAAAGCTGAGGGGTTTTCTACATACTGCAAAGAAAAGAAAGGGTCACGTTTCATTTTTGAACAGAGGATTTTGAGTTTCGGAAATGTAAACAGACTAATAACTCCTGGTATTTTTAAGGTAAAAAACTTTGTAACATTATTGCGTAAAATAACCTTTTAACAGTGTTTAACAGCGCTAACAGAAAATAAGTATAAGAAGTCTTAAATGCTCAGATCTCAAGTACAATAAGTCAAATGTGTGAATATTTGTGAATGGGAGACAACAGCAGTGTCACTCCTGACCTGTTGCAGCGTGGCGGCACACAGCTCTATGGCGATGTAGGTGAAGAGCCGGTCCCTCTCGGTGCAGAAGTATCGGATGACATTTGGGTGAGTGTCCGACTCCCTGAGCAGCTGCACCTCTCTCTCTGCCACCTCCAGACACTCAGGCAGAATCCTCTTCACAGCCACATGCCTCCCATCAAACCGGCCCCTGAGAACACACAGGGACCAGGACACATCCTTATCTCACTAATTTAGTTTAAAGGAGGCAGCGCCATAGACTTCACATAGTTTTCGGCCTATAAGTCGCACCTTATTTCATGGTTTAAGTGGTTCTGTGACTTATACTCAGGTGCGACTTCTACATGAAATATATAATTTCACATGTTGGTTATTTTCACACTGACAGCCACAAGAGGGCGCTCTAGGATTGTGTGCCGGTATCTGCTGCGCCCATCGTGTTATTGTCAGAAATAGCAATGTCACTTCTTGCTCTGTTACACGTCTCCTGCAGAAAGAGCCGCTGTCCTGCTGCAAGTGAAATCTGCAGCTGAAAACAGTAATCGAGCAGCAGAAAGAACGTTAGGAGTGAGCGAGAAACTTGTGTTTGACTGGAGAAAAGTGGAGGAAACTCGAACTGTAATGAAGAAAACAAAAAAGGTAATCAGGGTCTAAAAGCTGGATTTAGCTGGAGTTGGTGTAGTTGCTCAAAAGTGACACTGTGGATGAAGAATTCAGTGGATTCAGTGATTTGCAGTGAGATTGAGAGTTCGGTAAGATTATTCTGTTCTGTTGTTTCTGCTCTAGTTTTCTGAATAACTGTTCATATGTGTCGTGAACTCACCAGACACATGTTCAGCCTGTTGTTCTCTGTTCTGTTGTTATTTCTATAACTCGCCTTTTAGTATGAAATGTCTGTTCCTGGTGTCTGATTTGTTTAAATAAATCCCCCCCCAAAAAATGCGATTTATAGTCCAGTGTGACTTATATGTTTTTTTCTTCTTCACTGTGCATTTTTGGCTGGTGCAACTTGTAGTCCAAAAAATCCGGTAACTGATTTGAGAAAGTAAACAAAAGAGACGTGGGTCACTACTGCAAGAACAGAACTGAGTCAGTCACTATCTCTAGTCTACTTTTCTTCATTTCTAATTCTCCATTGGTTTGCTGGTATACGACATGTAAACAGAAGTCCACAATATGAGGTATTTCTACTGTGAAAGAAATGTGACCCTAGTTAATTTTTTCGAGTAGAGAAGACATTTATGACTTGTTCTTCAGCTCATGCACATCCGAAATGGGATTATTATCGGATTAATTTCTCTCTGACCATGGTCCCTCTGAATATTCACACGTGTCCAGAATCAGACAATAATCAGATGTTTGTCTGCATGTGGACATAGACATAGTGTTAAACTATGCATAGTTAGAATGTTGTGATGTCTCATGAGCCAAGAGTGTCTGTGAACACTCACCTGAAGACAAACGTCCCCGCTGTCCCATGTCCCAGGACGTCAGACGATCTGAATGAGATCTTTCCCACCTGGACCTCCTCACTGTCGCCCCCTGTGGAAACATTTCAGCTTTAGGCACTTTTCACAGCTAGGCAAACTGTTAGAATAATGCCATTTTTACTATACATGTATCTGTGTATACTGTGATTCACAATAAACGTGACATTCATTCAAAGCAGTCTGTCTAGAGCAGGATTCAGATCATAGACTATAAATATTAACATAGCTAACGGATTTGCTGCCGGAATAATTGATCAGAGTAATGAGTGCGTAAATGAGAAGGACAAACAATTAACAAAAAACATTTGTGAGTCATATGATCCACGTGCACAGTGAATACATAGTTCACCATCTGCTCATGTGGTGAAAAGACATTATATTCTGCACTTTCAGAATGTTCAGTCTTCTCCGATGACAACTAACACATTTTGCAAGTTTTTTTTTTCAGAGCAGAATGAGGCAACTTAATGTAACTAATATAACCTGACGTGTGAACTAACAGGTACATATCATTTTCATCACACACTCATTCAGTCAACAAATCTGAATAAAATAATATAATTTTGTGTTGTGATTTGGTCCTTGATTTTACAAAATCAAAGTGCATATGACAGATTTTCAATTATTATTATTTTTTTTTTTTCCCATTTTGACTCGGTTTGGCCGGATAGTACCTGTTCTCAGTATTCATCATAGTTTTACATCAGTTAAATGGGAAAAAAAGCTGAGACGAAAAGCACAAATATACAGGAAGTAGCACAGAGTTATAAAATGAAACCTACTGCGTACCTTTGTCATCAACACAGAAAACTCTATCTAAAATTCAGGGACGGTTTCTGACTGTTTAAATCTTCACTTAATAAAAGAAATGTTTATTCATTCAAGTTTTATCATAACTATCGGCCGCTGTTAACTTTATGGTTGCTACGTACAGTAAAAGTTATATAATTACTTCTACCTATCCGCAGGAACTAAAATGATCTTGAACTTAGATAAATAAATAAAACTTGGGGGAAAAAGGCAAGATGTTTTAATGAAATGAGTAGTTTAACTTGTCATATGCACTTTAATTAGTGATTAGAGAAGATTGATTGGGCCAGCGTATTCCAAACATACTGTACTGACACTTATTCACGTGAAAATAGCGCTTATTTTTTACTTTTGGTTGAAATTATATCAGAAAAAAGTGTGTAATAAACAGGACATGAATTTAAAGTTAGAGAGGTTTTACACTATGCAAATATATAGCGTACTTATGGTAAAAGTCATACGAACCATCATTATTATTGTTTAGGTGGTTTGAGTGGTTGGCATGGTGCGCGGGGTTGGCGTGGTTGCTGGACGTGGATCTGTGGTTGGTGTTGTTCGTGTCCACCTCTGATGTGGAGCTACAGCGGCTTTGAGAGCTGGAGACCGGCTCTGGACAAACCCCGGGAGAGTCTGGGAAACACATAAAACATTAACAGGTGAAATAGCTGCATAAAGAATGCATTATTCATTTGAAGCATGTTATATTGTTACTTCGTCCATAATAGGCTTCTTTCATATTTAATGGGTCTGTTGATTACAGTATTTTAAAATCTTATCCAAAAAATAAAATATCCAAAACGTTACGAAACTTGCAAACTCAAGCTTAACTCAAGCTTAAATGAAGGGTCAAGTAAGTCTACAACTGAGAGGTAATTTTTTAACAGCTTCTGGTGGTTAGAATATAGAATTTCGAGCTCTAGTTTGGTGAATGTCTCCAATTGGGGCGGTTTTTTGTAGTACCCGTGGAGTGGTTGGCCTCCTGGGCGCTGGTGGACGGTGAGGAGTCTATGGGGACAGTGTGGATGGTGCTCTGGATCCTCTGGAGACGGGACTCCCAGACCTGCTCCAACTGTCTCTGAGTCTTCAAGTGCAGCGCTGCACGCTGGAACAAACATACACAACACACTTAATAAAAATAATAATAATACATTTTATTTATTAAGCGCCTTTCTGGACGCTCAAGGTACAACAACATAAACAAATTAAATATGATTAAAAAGCCTACAGTTAAAGGGGGACAGTATTTAATTGATTGATAGTATTTAGTATTTATTGTTTTAGTATTTGGTAATGTATCTGAATTGATTGATATGGTAATTGACTTACTGTACTAACAACTTCAAATGTGCACACACATTTAAAAGGGGACATAACCTAACCATATACATAACTTTGCACCATCCATCCATTCATTTTCTTCTGCTTATCCGGGGACAGATCATGGGGGCAGCAGTCTAAGCAGGGACCCCAAGACTTCATTCACCCCAGACACTTCCTCCAGGGACCCCGAGGCTTTCCTAGGCCAGAGAGAGACATAGTCCCTCCAGCAGGTCCTGGGTCTTCCCCAGGGTCAGGACATGCCCGGAACACCTCCTGAGGGAGGCGTTCAGGAGGCATCCAGAACAGATGCCCGAGCCACCTCAGCTCCTCTCTACGTGGAGGAACAGCAACTCTACTCCAAGCTCTCTAAGGGAGCACCCAGCCACTCTGTGGAGGAAACTCATTTCGGCCCCAGAGCAGTCACGTCACCACTACACAAGACACTAAATACATCTTCAGCCTCTTTAAATGACACAAAACTTAATCTGACCGATAGTTTTACAACTGATTTTTGAGGGTGACTTAACTCTTCATCTGTTTTGGAACATTTCTTGCACCATCTCTGTGTGTACATCCTGTTTCCTCGTGACAAAAAAGTTGATAAGAAGTAATAAATACAACTTTATGACTTTATATTTGCTCAAACATCCGAGTGTTGAAGTTGAACGCTCTTTTATGTCTTCTAAAATATTTCACGCTGACCTATTAACAAGTTACTAATGAGCAGAAAATAATTAGATAAAAAATAAGTGAGAACAATGCAAAATGTGAAATGGTTGTTGTTATTGTCTCTTCAAACTTATGTAATCTATAACCTATGGAAAATAACTTACTATAGATTCTAAATACTATATAAAACAATACTTGAAAATGAAAAGAAAACATAATAATACTACAAAAATATAATATAATATTATATATATATATATATATATATATATATATATATATATATATATATATATATATATATATATATATATATATATATATTAAAAAGGCCCTATACACTATTTTTTCCCATGTATTTGAGCAATATTTGTCTTGCCCTGGACAGATAGATTGTATAAGCAATTCTTGAGGTCAAAATAAGTCAGTTTACTGTCTGCATCTAATTATAACAAAAACATGTCTGAAGAGGTTTTAGATGTGATTTATGCACAATGAACCCTCCATATGGTTAACACTGTCCACTGCCCATGAGCCTGAATAACCCAAGCTCCCACATGGTAATTTTCAAAAAAATATACAAAAGCCTGATACAAATAACAGTGTTTCCCGCAGTGCTTTATAGTTACGATGGCCACCTTAACAATAACAACAACAACAACAAAACAATTACGGACTATAAGCTGCTACTTTTTTCCCAGGCTTTGAACCATGCAGCTTTTACAAAGGTGCGGCTATTCTGTGGATTTTTCTTCCACCGCTAGGGGCGCTCTAACCGGAATTTCAAAAACAAGATAGACGGAAAATTAATGCAAAGAAGAATATGCTACATTTTATTTAGCAGATATAACACGCACGACAAATTACTAACTGGTAATTATTTTCAAATCCTCACCCCTTCATCATGAAAAGCACATGGAGTTTGCATGATGCAAGTTTTAAGTTGGAGGCCATCGATCTTGCTCCAGGAAGGAAACCGTGCTGTAGAGTACCGCGGGAGCGGTACTGAAGAATGTGGGAGCGGGCGGGAGCCGGACTGAAAATTCTGTCCCACACAGACCTCTACCGTGCTGCTGCACGTAAGCTTGGGTCATTGGTTTCAACAAAGATGATTAAAGTGACTTGTGGGTTTCACTGCACAGGAGAAATGAAGGTAAATCAATTACCGGTTCTTTTCTGTTTTTGACCTCGTTTTAATCAGCACAGTTGCTGCCGTGTTAAAAGGCACTGTTCGGAAAGAATCTGCTCAGGTACATAAATGTACATTTACAGTACAAAATCATTCTGTATATGCAGTAAATATCTCATTTTTCAACATAGATATCAGCGGCTTATAGCCCGGTTGCAGCTTGTATATATATATATTTTTAAAATTTTTTTCAAAATAGAGTGGATGCGGCTTATATACAGGTGCGCTCTATCCATCCATCCATCTTCTCCCGCTTAATCCATCTGGGTCGCGGGGGCAGCTTGCTGCCCAATCCTCATAGCATCTGACTCTGTGGGTGGTGAGTCCACAGGAGGGTGGACAACATGGTCCTTGATGTTAATTCATAGGGGTGTGGGCATGTTTTGGGTTGATGGGGGAAACCGGAGCGCCCAGAGGAAACCCATCCAGACACGGGGAGAACATGCAAACTCCACACAGAAAGGCCCGGGTGACCTGGCGATCGAACCCGCAACCTTCTTGCTGTGAGGCCTGAGTGTTGCCACTCAGCCACCCTATAGTGTTCTCTATAGTCAGGAAAATATGGTATGCACATTATGAACCCTCGCAAAACCTGTCTTATTAAATAAATAAACTAAACTACGGTCAACGTGCCTCAGTCCTCACTTTCGCCGGCACGGTATTTCTCCCTCATCACCACCTTAACTAACCAATTTTCTGCAGGAAACACTGAAATAATAAAGTACAACTTCATAAACCTGATGGAATGTATGCAGATTTTTGCTGTGATGATAGTACTCTGAAGGGGGAGTAATTTAGTGCCGGGAGCAACACATAGGTAACTAAATAAAAATGTTAATGTAAGTATATTAGGACATGAGATACTCACAAGGGGGTAGGAGAAGGCAAAGGCCAGCCACCCTCCCAGCAGCAGCGTCAGCACTGCCAGGGTGAGGTGGTCCTGGGTCATGAACACAGGCAGCACCGTCACTCGAGAAGGGGTTTTCTCTGGACTCTCCGCTGGACCCGCTCCCTTCTGTGAGAGCGGGTCTCTGGAGCGACTGGCTGAGCTCTCAAACTGAAACACAGGTTTGATAAAGAAACAGAAAAAATCTTCTACATTCATTTCTCATCTTTTTTGTCTACAAGCAGTGGTTACAAGAAACGAGCTCTTCGAGCTGCTTTTTCGGACCACCATTAGGCGCTTTCAAGCCGGTAGAAATGTGCCGGTACCAGTTCCCGCACCTAATCTCGAACCGGCTGACATGTTCACGCCGAAAATCAGAGCATTTGGGAACCGAAAAGTTGATTCCCAACAGGAATCAGATTGTTTTTTTGAAGTAAACCATGACATCACAGACAATGTGAGCAGGTTCATCCAGGCCACACACGGCCAAATAAACAATCAAAGAAAACGTGTGTGGAATATGCATCCATGGGAACACAGTGGATAAAAGAGACATGAAGACAGTGCAGTGGTCAGTGGAGGAGACCAAATATTTGCCATATGGACTGCAACAGAATTTCAACAGAAGATATAGACAGCAGCACAAGAAAAAGCACGTTATATCGATCCATATGCGATCCACGATTGTTATTTTCCGTGCTCTGACTCTGACTTTTGTATGGCCTTGTTTTTATTTAGTGGATAAGCCACATCCTCTTTTGATGACGCATCCTGGGTTCACTTAAATGGTTTGAACGCGGCAGTGAAAACTTTGATTCCCAGTGGAACTGGTGCGGGAACCGGCACCGTTCTGGCCGACCTGAAACCAGCGTTAGTGAATGTTCTTGTACTCACATAGCGCTGGTCATAGTAGGAGGAGGGAGAGGCAGGGGAAGGCTTTCGAGGGGGGATCACAGCCTCTCCAAAGCGCTGCAGACCCCCGGGGAAGTCCCTGAGCATCGTGGTGTGAGCAAGAGGAGGCAGCTCATGGTGACCTGGATAAAAGTGTGAAATACAGTGTGTATTTCACAGCGTGTAAGGGCATCAGAGAAATCAGAGCACGCAAAACAACCAACTTCACATTATCTTTGCTCCAAAACCTATTACTACCAAAACTCATACAACTGTAATATCAGTCTACAGCAGGTGGCTACAAAGGTTCAGTTCTAATACCAATTTCAATACCTGCCAATACCAGTAGAGAGACTGAGAATGACATTTATTTCCTGAAAACAAAAATAAAATAAGACAAAACTGATCCAAATGCATCACATAGCTGTTTTTTTTTTTTATCCCAAGTAACTACAGTAATTACATAACTTATTGCGATATCGTGGGAATGCTCACGATATGGTGGGGAGGCTCACAATATTAGTACAACATTTATTGTCATTAGGGATGTAACACTTTGGTCTCAGGGTGGATCTTAGGCATGTTGTCAGAGGTCAAGTTGCAGTTGATGTGAAGCTCTGGTGTGCTGGGTTTTTTTATACACACCCAATAATTGACTGATCAGTACCTGATCACAGGTGAGGCTGTAATCTAGAATTGGGTGCATCATATGACAAGGCGACAAGACTTTTGTCTTGCCAAAATCTGACCTTTCTGTGTTCATTAAATGATCAATCTTTCTTCAGTGAAGCAAATGTATTTTAGTATATTGAGCATAATAAAAACCAGTTGATTAATTTAGGTCAGTTTATAAGCTTTTGTTTCTACAAAATGGATAAGCGACAAGACTTTTGTCAGGGGCTGTAGTTCCCTCTGTTTTTTTTTAGCTATTTCTGCATCAGAACTATTCATTTAAGTAAAAAAACTTGTGATTCAATATATTGTGATGGTCCATGATATTATTGTGAGACCTTTGACGATACAATATCACCATATTTTGGTTACTGTTACATCCCTATTTATTACAGCTTTGTATATGTGCTGCACTGACTTCTGAGAGTCTATATCCAATCCACTCCATATTTTTCAGTATTGACGCAGATATACGATACCAGTATCACACTGGTGCATCCCTTCTACAACGCGTGCTGATGCTTGTAGCAGTTAATCATAAACACTAAAACTTTGCGCATGTAATTATGAATAAAAACATCCCCTCATCATATCGGCATCATACATATAAACCATCGACTGTATAAAGACGTGGACTAAGTGGGACCTCACCCAAAGCTCCAGCCAAATGAAGCCAATCAAGACTGGCAGGTGTAGGGACAAATTTGAAGATGATTTCCAGATTTGGGATTATGATCGTGAATTTCATTGCAATTTAAGAGTTGGTCCAGAGCGACGCTTTAGCAGGGAGCGGGTATTTAATAACACTGCCAAAACTGTTGCGAACACAAGAGGGAGCAACCTTGGGGTAAGAAGGCACCTGATTTGTCTATTATTAATGTTCATATGTTGATTTACTGACAAAACAGCAAAATACAAACACCAGGATCATGTAGAACAAGTTAAAATAGGGTTTGTGGTGGTTGGTAATAATAAAATTGTACGAGTGTGTAATTAAGGAAAATTGTAATGCACTCTGCACTAATGTGAGTCAGTATAGTCACATTTTCTTTGTGTTTTGGTCATTTTTAAGCAGCTTTTCTGTTTTCAAGTGACAATGTATGCCTCTCTTTATTGTTGAAAAGATCAGATTGGTCAAAAATAGGGACATCTGGGACGTTTCTTGTATGAAACTGGGACAAATTATTGGTTTTTGGATAAATCTGCTGGGACAGGGGACACAGGGCTCAAAATTGGGACTATCCCGGGTAAATAAAACGAAAAAAATAATGAGCCTGAGGTGCAAAGAGAGCTGAAAAAGTGTGGTTACAAAACATAGATAAACAAGTCAAATGATACAATCTGGTAAAAAGGGCCCTAAAAACACCAGTGTTACAGAAGTGCTCCTTGCTGATCTGAGTGTGTGGTGAGTACCTATGAGCAGCCACTGGTTCTTGGGGTTGGTTGTGCTCCCGGGGGGGTAGCGCACGTCTGTGGAGGGGGTGATTTCACACTCCCCCCGCTCTCTCACAGTCACCTCTTCTGTCCGAGGCCCTTCTATACGAGCCAAGCTCACTCCACGAGGCTGGAAAGACGATCAAAGACACAAACCATGCTTCTGTTTGCAGTGGATAACATTTTATACTATATACAGGGGCGGGTAGGAGACAGTTACATTTAGTTGAGCAACATTTCTATTTGTTTTGTGTTATTGTGAAGCGCTTTTGAGTTACTGGAAAGCGCTACATAAAAACAATGTATTATTATTATCTTTTTGAAGGCATTGTACTTTTCAGAGTAGTTTTCAGACATCATATTTGAGTAAAAGTTGTGATTATGCCTCTAATTGTGAGTTTACAAGTGACAAAAGCTTTATGCTGACATTACGAAATGATTTGAACATTTGTGTTTCTTGCACCGCTCCTTCAGACATGATTTCGTTTGTCTTATTTTTGTGTCTATCCTTTAAAATAGGGATGTCTCAATCCGATATTCAGTATTGGTATCAGCTATGATCTGACTCTTTTATGAGTATCGGATTCTGTCACATGATCAGACCGATCCAGTTTCACATGTTTTTGCAGCATTGACGCGCTTTACGGCAGCTGTAAATCAAAATGCAAAGTTCATTCCATTCCTTAGAGTTGAATTAAAAAGTGGTATTGGATTGGATTGGTATCGGAAAGAGCACTTCTTAAAAAAATCGAGTCAGATCAGAAGCCAAAAAATCTTGATCGGGACATTAATAATTTAAGATACCATATTTTGTGTGCATTATTTATTGTTTTGTTATTCCACTTAAATCAGATGTGTTGAGTCTTACAGTTAGTCTTACTTGAGTGGTACTTTCCCCATATTTTTCTTTACTCTTATTTGTGTAATTTATTGAACTTTGTGCTTTGAAGTAACGTTTTGGCTGCTCTACCCACTGCTGCCTGTACATTTATAAAACCAATATTGACTTACCACTAATGAGACTCCATGATGGACAAGAGACGTCGAGGCGTAGAGGTGAGAGTCCATTTTTCCAACATAAAGAGTATGCCTGGAAATAAACAAAGGTTTGGTCACAGTTAATACTTATCAAATGTAACAGAAAACACAGACCGAAGTTCTTGTAGAGGTGAAAATGCAAGAACAGCAACATAAAAGTGAAAAAATGCTCAGTGCACTCAGATGGTCGATGTCCAGAAATTTTAAATTACGTTTCAGCAAAAAAGCCTTCTTCAGATATTTTTTCTTGCTTTTTGTTGTACTGTGGTCCAAAGCAAGAAAAAACATCTGAAGAAGGCTTTTTTACCAAAACGTAATTTAAAATAAAAAATGTTTTGGACATCGGCCATCTGAGTGCGCTGTGCATTTTTTCACTTTTATGCAGTTAACACATAAACACATTTTGGTACATTAAAATATACGTTTATAAATGTAGCAAAAGGTTATTAAATAATCTAAAACAGTAATAAAGGAGAATAAAATTAATTGGAGGGATAACGGCTTGCCAGTTTCCAGTACTCTGCAAGTAGGTAACATGGACAAAAATATCTAGAATTTTAACTTGTGATTAGGGACATAACAATAACTGAAATATGGTGATATCGTACCATCAAAGGTCTCACAATAATATTGTGGACCATCACAATATATCGAATCACAAGTCTCTTTGCTAAAATGAATAGTTCTGATGCAGAAATAGCTAAAAGAAACAGAGGTAACTACATAGACCATGATGCTTTGCTCCGTTTCAGTGCAGACAGCATGAAGAAATAACTGTTCTAAACACTTTGAAATCTTCATTCTTTAGATTTAGTCTTGTGAAGGCATTTTTAGAGGAAGAAGTAGCATATTTACCACAAAATATTGCTATAAATATTGTATTGTGAGATGTATATGGTGAAAATATTGTACAGATTTGGATATCATTCCATCCCGAATGACAATAAATATTGTACCAAATGGTCAAAGGATTTTATAATGTCTGTCTTGTTATTATGTAGAATATGGTAATATCATGAGCTTTCCCACGATATCACAATAAGTATGTATCGTGAGGTTCATACTTTGATGATATCGTATCGTGAGACTTGGATATTCTTACACCTCTACTTGTCATGCAACAATCCAGTTTTTTTGAGAAAAGATGACTTTGGTTCAATGGATTAATGAAACAAGCATGAATAAAGCAAAATATAACTTCAGCTATAAAACACGGTAAGGTCCTATATTAGGCAAAATTGTTGCCATTGTAGAATGTTGTTACCTTCTCAAAGACATACCTGGAGTTGTGTTTTGTTTCATTCACATATGTTTGAGTAGCCCTTCATTTTTTGTCTAGTTACACCGCGAAAGCTCAAAAATGGTTGAGTGGTAGTTCTGAAGTTAGCAGCTCCTTTTACCTTTAGTTCAGTAGAGAAGGAAATTTCAGGACTATAATCATCCAAATGGTTCTAATGAGAAGTGTATGGAGTTTAAAAACACAACAGAGTACTTCATGTATTACCACACATCATAAATTGGCCTAAATATGCAGGATCAGGAGGACGCTGCAGGTTTGTTTTTAAAGAGGACACAGAGATCAGAGCAGCGTTCTTGCTTACACCAGCTGAGTCTGTGCTGTGGCCTGCTCCTTCACAAACTGGTAGCTCCACTTGAGGCTGGAGTAGGGGTCGGCTCGCTCGCTCGCAGAGGAGAAGGTGAGGAAGCGCAACGTTTCCATGGCAAGGGACAGGTGAGGGGCGTGTCTAAGAGAGTCTCCAGAGTACAGGTACACGCCCACCACCGGAGAGCCGTAGTTCTGACTCCACAGCACGTCACCTGCCAGGAGAAAAGAGCACCATTTATTCTTGACATACTGTGCAGCAGTACAAGGACTTCAGAATATTTCTGCTAAAATACTGTGGAGGAATTTCTAAAGTATAAAGAACTAAATTAAGAAGTCGTCTTAAGTCAAAGAGTCGGATTTATTCCAGCAATTGTGCGCCCAATCACAGCCCTGACGGTCCCTAACAAAGCCGTCTCTCCCTTCTCTTGGGTTTACAATAAATCATAAAAGAGCCTTTATACCACCCTAAAAGATTCACAGACAGGAGCTTAGTTCCCAAACAGCGTCAAGGACGAGTCAGACACAAACACTCAGTGATTAGGCATCAAAATAACATGTGGAAGCAAGTTGAATTCAACTAAGATGGAGTGACATAATTAAAGGAGATAAATTATGACTAACCGAACCAAACCCTCAGTTATGTCTATAAATCATGAGGTTAACTTATGCACTAATCATGGAATTTACACTTCTTGTACAAGTGCCGACACACAGGAAAAAACAATATCTAGATAAGTGAAAATTACTTAAATTAAGAACATTTTACTTTATTTGAGTAGATTCAACTTGACAATTGAAATGATCTGCCAGAGGAATAAGTGTTTTTTTCTTAATTCAAGCAACATTTGATTTTATTTCTTATTTTAAGTGCAATAAGTTGTTTTTTTATTTTAAGTGTAGCAAGATGCATTTTCATATTTTAAGTACCAATTTTTTTCTGCACTGGTAGATAATTTTACTTGTCAAGTGAAATTTACTCAAATCATGGTAAAACCTTCTTAATTCAAGTCATTTTAGCTTGACTAGATTTTGTTTTTTGCAATGCATAAAGATGATTATGTAAAGATTTCCATAATAATGCACCCAATAAATACTCAAGAAAGAGTTAAATAGTACTAGGTGTATTTATTTAGTTTTGGTAGTGACAGTTAAATAGAACAGGAAATCACTACAACAGAAGTGTGTAGTTCCCGTTACATTTACACGAATAACTTGATAAAGAAATGGTACTTTTCTAGCAGTTTACTTTTACTCCTACATGAGTAATGTTTTATTGAAGTATCAGTTCTCTTACTTGAGTAAAAGTTATAAAAGTCTTCCCATTGTGTGAACATAATGAAATGATTTGAACATTTGTGTTTCTTGTAACGCTCCTTTAGATCTGTTTGATTTTAGTCTACATTTTGTGTTCTATCCTTTGAAAACAGCAGATTTTATGCATTACAATCCCATTCAAAGGTTTTAATATTTTGTTTTTAATCGTTAATCGCTGTGGAAATTGTCCTAATTAAACCACATTTTGTGCATTATTTTGTTCTTTAAATGACTTCATCAGGAACTCTTCAAGGACTCTTTCTTGAGAAGTACTTTTCCTGAATACATTTTACTCTTACTTGAGGAATTTGTTGGCCCACCACTTTGTACCATATTTTTCAGGGTTTGGGTAGTTCCTGCGACTTATACTCAGGTGCAACTTATATATTACATTTTTCACACTGAGCCCATAGACCAAATATATGAGTCGTAGATAAGAATCAAAAATGTAAAAACAAATCATTATCCGTTTTTTCATTTTGGTTTTAGAGACAAATAATAAAGAAAAGAGTTGTTTTTTTCGTTTTCTTATTTTTGGTTCTATATTGAAAAACGAACAAACAAATGATACACGGATTCTTTTCTATTCAGTAGTTTTTTATTACTATAACTTCTACAACTTTGCCTTTCAAGATGAAATGTCGGTTCTTGGTCCCTGATTTTATAAAATAAATTTCACCCCAAAAAGTGCAACTTATACTCTGGTGCGATTTATAGTCTGAAAAATACTATATTATTAATATTATTTCAGTAATATTATTTTGAAATAACGTTACTCTTGAGTGAAAGTTTTGGCTAGTTCCTCTGATTTCCAGCACATAAACACAAAATATTTGGGCAGCACTTTACTTAAACGTACACTGGAGAAGAACATTTACTTTTTATTACTGCTATAATATGAATCAAAAGGTACTGGTTGGTATTTCTAAACATACTCACAGTAGGAGTTGCAAATATTTACCTTAAAGGTGATTATAGTTACTACAAAAGAATTACCCATAATGCATACAGTGCGTATTGGTAATGTCCTTACCCGTCTCTCTGTCCACTGTCACTACCAGTCCATCACCGCTGGACACGAGGTGCGCCATTTCTACAAAGACAAGTACACAGAAAACATTATGGTTCATATATTCATTCTCATAATGTTTGTTTTGGATTAGAGCTGTGCAATAAATCAAACTGATCAATATTCAGTTTGGCTTTTCTAATGGAGAGGTTTAAAGCCAATTTTCAGTCATTCGACGTGTGGTTTGGAATTCAGACTTCAGAAGAAAGAGTAAAATGTGCACTGTCTGAAGACGAACATGCCAAATTAACTAAATAAATACCAGAAAAGTAACAATGTAAGTGCTGTAGAGACAGCTGAGTTGAAATGTTCACACAGTACAGTATAAAAAACTTATACTAAAGATAGTTATAAACATACTAAAGGTTAAAGGAATTGTATGCAAGATTTTGATTTTAAATTCCACAAACATGACCTAAGTGTGTCTGCAGATACAGAACAGAGCTCTTACTGATAATTATTGTGTTGCTAATCTATTCTTGATTACGAAACACTGGACTTGATGGCCCATTTAGTTGTTATAATAATAGTTTTGGTTCAAGAAAATGCAGGATGAGCATCACATGAGTCATTTGGGTTGATAAAATGGGAAATGCAGGCCCAGCCCCTAACCATTTTGACACCCTAGGCAAGATTTCAGGTGGCGCCCCTTGGATTGCAAAAAAAATAAAAAATACTGCCAATAGATGTTTCTGAAAAGCTCGTTATATTATTAATTAATATACTGTATATACTGTATTAGTAGGCTTATTATATCATTACAGTGGAACTAAAATAATCAATATGGATCCTAGAGTAAAGAGAAAGAGTTAAGTATTGTTAGTATATCCATATAGTAAGCTTATTGCATGAGTACACTGATAGAAAGTTTAACACAACAAAAACACACAGTAATGTTTAGCTAACCAGGTGTCAAATACAGAACAACATAACAAGTGGCACCTGGTGAATAATCTAGATCTACAGTATTGCTATAGACCTTTTTACCTGAGGAAGCTAAGGAGGAGGCAATTACATTATTCGTTTCCGTTATAGCTTTGCCATTCTATCAAAGTCAGTCTGATACTGCTATAAAAAAGTCTCTGCTTCTATAAACTGATGCAGTTAACGCTAGCTATTTATTGACTGGCTTATATGACATGCTAATAGTCAACGACTCTCAAATTTAATATTCTTTCTGCAACAGGAAAACAATCATGGCATCATCTTTACCGGAACATTACCTCTGTCTTTGTTGCATTTTTCCTCCTCATCTTTCCTTTTTTTCCTACCCTGAGCACCAGACAGTTTGGGACGTTTTGACATAGTCCAACAAGTGACGTTGTTTCAGCTCGCTCCTCGCTCTAGCTACAGCTTTTTTTTTTACCTTTATTTACCCAGGAAAGTCCCATTGAGATTACTAATCTCTTTTTCAAGGGAGTCCTGCCATGCACACATCACTTTCACACTAGGCAATGTGGGTGAAGTGTCTTGCCTAAGGACACAACACCAGTTTTTTGTGACTGGCGCCCCCCTGTGGCACCTGAAATTCCCAGTGGTCTCCCATCCAAGTACTAACCAGGCCCGGCCCTGCTTAGCTTCTGAGATCTAACGGGATCAGGCTTTGCCAAGCTGGTATGGCCAGCTTGGCTGTTTGAAGCATGTCCAGCAACAACAACAAAAAACACGACCAAACTTCAAAGGGGCAACGCAGTATTTTTAAATGACAAGTTTAACAACATAAACTCTTTAACGGTGCAGGGAGGAGTTGTTTACTGGTTTTATTGCTGATTTACTTTCATTCTGTTCATAGTGACGATGTTTTGGACAGTGGAGGATTTTATCCCCCATCGCCAATTTTTGCGCTCGGCGCCCCCTAGTGGAGCGGCGGCGCCCTTAGCATTTGCCTATGTGGCCTAATGGGGGGGCCGGCCCTGGGGAAATGCCTCTGTCTGATCTGAACAGTCACTACTTAAACCTCAGAGCAGCCAATCATGAATGAGAATCACTGATACTGCAGTACACGAGTAGTAGTAGTAGTAGTAGTAGTAGTAGTAGTAATATTAGTAATTGTATGAGTATTAGCATTTGTAGTCATAGTAGTATTAGTAGTATTAGCAGCAGTAACAGTATTTGTATTAGTATTATTATTATTAGTAGTAGTAGCAGTAGTAGTAGTAGTAGTAGTAGTAGTAGTAGTAGTAGTAGTAGTTGTAGTAGAGTAGTTGTAGTATTAGTAGTTGTAGTAGTAGTAGTTGTAGTAGTAGTAGTTGTAGTAGTATTTCTCCTTAGGTTTTATTTCACTGTAAATGTTCAGCACTTTAAGCTTTGTGCTTTACAAATAAATCTGATTAGATTTGGATTTGAACCCAGGTTCAGTGCGACAGTTTTTAAGTAAGAGCTCAGGCGACATATAAATCCTTTAAAAGCACTAATAACAATTAGAACACCGCCGTGTAATTCGATCATCATTACTGAGGTGAATGTCACATGACTATATAATGTTTAAATCCAGGCTGTAATGGCCCAGTGTATTTGACTAAAAGGTTTTTTATTCCGCACTCTTCTCCTTTAATTTTAATTTTATGATGATTATTTATGTTTTGATTTGTTTGTATTGTGGTTTTAATGTCTTTCTTATTCAGTAAACCACTTTGAATTACTTTGTGTACCAATTATGCTACACAAATAAACTTGCCAACTACACAAAGCACCCTAACTAATGGCAACAGAGAAGCTAGAGTTATGTTTATTGCAAATCCAGTATTCATAAACATAATAACCAGAATAGTCTGAATGAGGAAAAAATAAAACATTGAGCACATGTATTTTCCTGTATCTTGTGTCGCTTTCCCTCTTCTGTCTGAGTCACAATCTCAAGGACACAAACACAATTTTAACCTTGTACTAAAGATGGCCTTGTATGAGCAGTGAGATTAACAGAATTATCTTATTTTTATATGGGAACATGAGTAGGTGGAATAGTGTTATACAGGGTTCCTACCAGTTTCTTCAAGTTAAATTTAAGTCTTTTTAAGACCTTTTTAAGACGATTTATATAAAAAGTGAATACTTACTTTTCATGGCCTATTTCATAGAGCTACCGACAAAGAAAAATTAAATTCTTGAGTTTGTGTTCATTTATTTCTCAAAGAAAGGAATATGGGGAGTAGAGACTCTTTGCCATAACTTCAGCATGAAATGAGTCGCTTGTTAACGTAAAACCAATGCTAAAAAACAACAGCGTTAGTTAAAGGGGAACTCTGGCACATTTAAAGCTAAAGTCCATTGCTAGAGGCGGTCGAATACTGTCAGAAGCCAAAAAAACGACACAGATCTGTGTTGCTGTGGCAGAGATATCACTGTGGCAGTGAGTCTGTCAAGGCAACAAACTAGTGTAGTCATGGGGGCAAATTCTTCACTTCCACATAAAACGTCAATTTGCTTCACACTGAAGAAGCTTAACAGCCACGAGTCTAACAAACAAAACGCTCTGCCTGGTTCACTCATTAGTGTCTGGAAACATTATAAAACAACTTTATAAGCAGCCTTACACTAACCTCTGATTTCCCACTGCACATGTGAAAGCCAAAAAGACTCAAACGCCGATGTTTCTAATCCCATTTATTTATGAGTGAATTATATTTTTTGAAAAACGCTAAAAAAAATACATTCCTGAACTATTTTCTTTCAACAACTTTCAGTTTCTATTGTTATTCAGAGTCAGTAGTCGATCCTCACTTGTTGCTTCTGGCAGCTCAAGTCACCTGACGCCACTGGAATCGGCGATCGAGTCTTTTGGGCTTTCGCATGCGCAGTGGGAAATCGACAAGCTAATCCTAACATTGCTTATGAAGTTGTTTTCGAACATTTCCAGACACTAATGAGTAAACCAGGCAGAGCGTTTTGTTTGTTAGACTCGTGGCTGTTGTAAGATGGGTTAAAGTGGTGTTAAGCTTCTTCAGTGAAAATTGGCGTTTTACATGGAATTTAAGAACTTGCTATCTATGCACTATGCTTGTTGCCTTGATAGACTCATTACCACGGCGAGATCTCCGCTGAGGCAACACTGATCTGTGCCGTTTTTTGGCTTCTGCCAGTATTTGACCACCTCTAGCAACGGACTTTAGCTTCAAACGTGCTGGAGTTCCCCTTGAAACGTTGTGTTCTGCTGAGATTGTCTTTGATTTTACTCTTCTGCAGAGCTTGTTTCTTGTGGTTCTGTAGCACGTGATGTTCAGTGACGTGTTCGGAAGATTTTAACCCAGTTGTGTTCTAAATTATTGTTTCTGCCGCTCTTTATTTAAGCAACGTTATTTAACCAAATAATGCTCTGTGACAAATTAAACTTTTGAGGGGAAATGCGATACGGAGAAGTTATGTACTGCACAAATTTTAAGACTCAGATATAAAAATTCAAAACTTTTTAAGGTATTATTTCCAAATTCATAAAGTCAATGCTTTTAAGACTTTTTAAGACACTGTAGGAACCCTGGTTATAACCTTTCCACCCAACAATCATGTGTCAGTTGCCTTTTTGAATTATATTTATTTGTTGGACTGCAGCTTCCTCTTATGTGCATAATTTTGAAGTTCTCTCGAACTTAAATCACTCTGTTCCACTTTGTGATGTCATGTAGTGGTCATTTTAAAGTTAAAAGCTACTATCCAAATCATTCTAGTGAAGGTGTATGGAGTTTAAAAACACAGTGGAGCACTTCCTGTATTTGCCACAAGACATTTACAAAGTGGGACAGGGCGTTTTCTGAGTCTAAATATGCAGGACCTGTGTGTAAAACATGTGTGAAAGAAACAAAACACAACTCCAGGTCTGTTTGTGATGAGGAAACAACCACGGGTGGAATGTAACAAAGTAAAAGTAGTAAAGTATTGTATAAGTCAAATCTTTAGGTATCTTTACTAGACTTTTTTAACTTTTACTTACTACATCTGAGAGCAGGTACCTGTACTTTCTTTCTTTCTACTCCACTACATTTTTGAGCAGGGCTGAAAAGGAAAAGTAGTTTTTTCTTATATTTGAAACCTGCTGAAAAGGTTGAGGATTTATTTTTTTTAACACTGAATCTGTAGTTTGAGCAAACAATAATGTACAAATAAAAACAGCGAGGAATAAAATACTGGTTCATTGTTTCTGTTGGAACAAAAGTCAGCAGAAATCTGTATTAAAATCACTACACTGAAGCTTCATTAGGTCTCAAAATCTGCATGAAATACTTTTACATAAGTAGATTTTTTCATGTGATACTTTTACTTTGTGAGGGGTATTTTTGCTCCGGTATCTGTATTTTTACTTAACAAAATGAAGTACTTCTTCCACCACTGGAAACAACATTATAACAGATCAGAACATAGCGTTAACACAAGCTCTTTAAACTGTGCTGGAAAACAAGTCCGAATAATATGGTGAAATTTGCTGCTGAACTGCAAATTTGCTGACCTGATTTATGGTTAATATCTCTAATTCCTGGGCCTATCCACATGAAACAAAAATTATCACAAAGTTAAATGTGTTTTATGTCATGTTTATGTAAATAAACAAGAGGGAAATCCTTCAGAAAGTGGCCCCATTATTCAACCCCAAACATGTGAGGTAATAAATATATTAGACACTATAACAGTACTCATAGTTACAAACCTTTTTCTTGTGTTTCTTGCACCACTTCTTCAGATCAATTTATTTGTTTTACTTTTAGAAAATATCAGATTTAGTGAAAAATGTGTTTTGTCCTTCCAATTACATCACCTTCAAAGTGTAAATAAACGTAGAGATAGTTACCGTATTTTTCGGACTATAAGTCGCATGGTTTTTTCATGGTTTGGGTGGCGATTTATACACAGGTGCGACTTATATATAAAATATATAAGTTTACATGTTGGTTATTTTCACACTGACAACCACTAGAGGGCACTCTAGGCTTGTGTACCAGTATCTGCTCTGCCTTATGCTATTACTTCTGTACCACTGTCACTTCTTGCTCTACTGCGCATGTCTCCTGCAGAAAGAACCGCTGTCCTGGTGCAGGTCGTGAAATATGCAGCTGAAAACAGTAATCGAGGAGTGGAAAGAAAGTCAGGAGTGAGCGAGAAACTTGTGTTTGACTGGAGAAAAGTGGACGAAACTCGAACTGCAATGAAGAAAACAAAAAGGCTAATCGCAGACTAAAAGCTGGATTTAGCTAGATGGTCTGCAGTGACACCGAGAATGAATTCAATGGATTTAGTGATTTGGAGCGAGATGGAGAGTTTGGTAAGATTTTTCTGTTCTGTTGTTTATGCTCTAGTTTTCTGAATAACTGTTCATATGTGACGTGAACACACCTGACACATGTTCAGCCTGTTTTTTCTCTGTTCTATTGTTATTACTATAACTCACCTTTCAAGATGAAATGTTTGTTCCTGGTGTCTGATTTGATCAAATAAATTTCCCCCAAAGATGCGACTTATATATGTTTTTTTTTCTTCTTTGTTGTACATTTTTTGGCTGGTGCAACTTATACTCCGGAGAGACTTATAGTTTGAAAAATACGTACCGTATTTTCTGGACTATAGAGCGCACCGGTATATAAGCCACATCCACTCTATTTAAAAAAAAAACAAATTTAAAGTATATACAAGCCACAACCGGGCTATAAGCCGCTGATATCCATGTTGAAAAATGAGATATTTACTGCATATACAGAACGATTTTGTACTGTAAATGTACATTTATGTACCTGAACAGATTCTTTCCGAACAGTGCCTTTTAACACGGCAGCAACTGTGCTGATTAAAACGAGGTCAAAAACAGAAAAGAACCGGTAATTGATTACCTTCATTTCTCCTGTGCAGTGAAACCACAAGTCACTTTAATCATCTTCGTTGAAACTACTGACGCCAAGCTTATGTGCAGCAGCACGGTAGAGGTCTACGCGGGACAGAATCTTCAGTCCCGCTCCCGTATTCTTCAGTATCGCTCCCGCCCGCTCCCGCATCGTGCGGTTGCGCTCCCGTCCACACCCGCAATAAGATTTCAGAATATGTCCCGCGCCGCACTGTTTTGTGTTGGGTTTTGTGTTCGGATCCACTCTACAGCACAGTTTCCTTCTTGGATAGCAAGATCGATGGCCTTCACCTTAAAACTTGATTCATACAAACCCCTTTGTGTTTTTTTTATGAAGGGGTGAGGATTTGAAAATAATTACCAGTTAGTAATTTGTCGTGCGTGTTATATCTGCTAAATAAAAAGTAGCGTATTCTTCTTTGCATTAATTTTCCGTCTATCTTGTTTTTGAAATTCCGATTAAAGCGCCCCTAGCGGTGGAAGAAAATTCCACAGAATAGCCGCACCTTTGTAAAAGCTGCATGGTTGAAAGCCTGGGAAAAATGTAGCGGCTTATAGTCCAGAAAATACGGTACTCTTGCAATACTTTTTACTCTTACTTGAGTAATTTCTTGAACCAGACTTTGTTCTTCCACTTGAGTAATACATTTTAAGTAACACTACTCTGACTTGAATATAATTTTTAGCTACTCTACTAATTTCTCTTTGTGTAATTGTATCTAGTTACCTGTTTTATTATTTTATTTTTCAACTGGAATAGCTCCCATATGTACGGCCAAATTAAGCTAACCACTACTCGATTCAAGCATTTATGAGCGTATTATTTTATTTCAGATATTCTCGTGCGTTGTAGAGTGTGTACGTACTGTAGTCCTGTTTCTCGTCATAGGCAGGGGCAGAGTAATCGTTGTAGGTTGCGTTCCACCTCAGCTCCTGGGTCTTGGTGTCAAACATGGTCACCATATACTCTGTAAAGACACAAATGTGCTCAATAAAATAATAATGCATCACTTTTATAGACCGTTGGACACTCAAAGACGCTTTACGGAGTATTATGTATACAGAGTGTATACGGAGTATACACTCAGTAGTTATAAAATACTACTGTAGCCACAGCTGCCCTGGGGCACACTGAACGCCTTGCCTTGCCTAAGGACACAACAACAGTTTCTGCGACTGCACAGACCCCCACCTCACCTCCACGCACAGGTCCCTAAAGACAAACAAACTGCAGTCATGCCAAAAGACCACCAAAGTCTGTCACTGTTTCCTGACCGCTGGGTTCAACATAACGATACAAAACAGAGCTGCAGAAAGACTGGAAATGGACTGAGCACTTGTCCTTAAATGTTTTTACGACTGCCTCATTAATGTGCACTTGTTTTTCCTAATTTGTGATCCATGGAATTGCTGCTTTCATTTCCATCCATCCATCTTCTCCCGCTTAATCCAGCTGGGTCACGGGGGCCCAGCTGGATTAAGCAGTTAAATATCTGTTTTTTGTTTGGGAAATGTTTAAACTGTTGATTAACCTACATGGGCAGAGACAACACAAACCAGAAATGAAATCTATTGGTGATTAAAGGTAGCCTGATTCATCAGCCGGCTTCACTTCATGGAAACAGTCTGACTTCGCAGCATTAGGATTCGTTGGTTCGACAGTAGGTGGGTACTATTTTGATTTAACCAATTGCTGCTATTTGGTCGTGACGTTTGTAATGCGCCAGAACGCTCAGTGGTGTCAAAGTCATTACCGGCACAACAGTAAACAAAGCAGAGAGTGAACATGTCTGTCCACGAGCATTGTCGTTTCTGTGAGGTGAACTTGCGAATGGCAAAGGATGTCCAAAGAAGGACAGCGTCTGCAGTCTTCTATGGCAACTCGGGTTGGTTCTGGCCAACACACCGTGTCGCTGATTGGCCGGTGCGCCAACTACAACTTCCGGGGTTCTTGCAAACCGCAGAGTGTATTCTGATTCCTGATGAGTCACTGGACAGAAATGAAATTGAGCAGGGGCACTAGGTGAGGTTTAAGCCCTGTTATAATGTTGTTTCCTCATAAAAAACAAACCTGGAGTTGGGTTTTGTTTTATTCACACATGTATGAAGAATCCCACATTATTAGTCTGTCAACATCTCCACAGCTCAAAATGCTCTACTCCACCTTATGATGTCATGTAGTGGTAGTTTTCAAGTTAATAGCTCCTTTTACCTTCAGCAGAGATGGACAGATTCCGGATCTGAAATTATTATTAAAGTTTAAAAACACAGTGGAGCACTTGCTGAATTGGGTTTTCTGTTTGAGAGAAGAACATAGCCTAAAAATGCAGGATTTGTGTGTGAAACAACTCCAGGTCTGTTTGTGATGAGGAAACGACATAGAAATCAGAAAATATTGCACAATATTGGCCCTTTAAAACTCTTTAAAAAGCTTTCCTCTAACAATTTGAAATGAGCTTTATCGCCTTTAATGACCTTTCGTAGACAATGAACTAACGGAGCAGCTGATAGAAAGTGTCATTAAGTCGTTTCTAAAGTAAACTAATGAAAAATGGCGAAGGCATGGCGACATATGGGTGGAGGTGCATCCTGGTGGAGATCTGACCCTTGTAATAAACACAGGCTCAGGTTTTATGTGAATATTTACTCTGGCGCATATAAACGGCATATCTAAACCAGGGTTTACTGCACTAAGTGAAATACAGTATAACGTCTTGTGACCTTAAAGTGCATTTGACAGCTATGTGTTTCTAGTTTTTATTTTTATTTTGGTGAAGTTTAGAATTGTACTTCCTTGTTAGACAACGGCAGCAGATATGACTAGGCCTGTAATGATAACAAATTTCAAAGCACGATATATCTCTGCTAAGGATGTAACAAAAACCTAAATATGGTGATATCGTATCATCAAAGGTCTCACAATAATATCGTGGACCATCACAACATATCAAATCCCAAGTTTCTTTGCTTAAATGAATAGTTCTGAGGCAGAAATAGCTAAAAAAAAAAAAAAACAGAGGGAACTACATAGACCATGATCCTTTGCTCCGTTTCAGTGCAGACTACATGAAGAAACTGGTCTAAGCACTTTTAAATCTTCATTCTTTGGATTAAGTCTTGTGAAGGCATTTTTAGAGGAAAAAGTAGCATATTCACAGTTTTGTGCCTCCACAAAATATTGCAATAAATATGGTACCGTGAGATGTATATGGTGAAAATATCGTACAGAGAAATTTGGATATCGTTACATCCCTAATGACAATAAATGTTGTACCAAATGACTGGTCAAAGCATTTTATAATGTCAGTCTTGTTATTATGTAGAATATCGTAATATCGTGAGCTTTCCCACCATATCGCAATAAATACTGTACCGTGAGGTTCGATTATTGTATTGTGAGACTTGGATATTGTTATGCCCGTAATCGCTACAGAGAAATATTGTGATAAACAAAAATGAACTTTATGCCACAAACACAAAGCAGGACAATCCCAGTAAACCAATGTTTAAACAGACAGAATCATAAAAAGGCCTGAGCTGCAACAACATAAACAGCAGAATGAACCAATAATAATTCAGTCATAGAAAAGCATGTTGTGTCCAGACCTGCCGTTGTCCTTTCCGTCCCGTTTTCCTCAATTTACTCTACATTGATCAATTCAGTGGCCATTTCGCTATAAGTAGGGAACAGTGTGGATATTGAGACACAGCTCATCATTTGTTTCATCATTCCTTAGTTTTCAGATTTGATGTCTGTACGGTTCGTTGACGCTGTAAGTGGGCTGACCATACCTGTGCGCCCTATGTAGAGCAGGGGGGAGTTGGGGCAGATGGACTCCGAGGAGCCGGTGGTTAGACTGGTTTGCTTTTCTCCGGTCTCTGGGTCCACCACAAACCACATGTCCAGCTTTTTACCTGCACACAAAAAATAACACATTATAATCACAAACTACAGACAAATGTGTGAGTGACTTCCTTCGTTATCAGACAACAGGTTCCTCTTAGATAACAGTCAAGTAGGTCAGAGTTTATTACAGATGTTACCGTGGGTTAGTCGGGCTGGGATGGGGTTTACTATGAACAAATTAAGGTGAGACATTGCAGGTGAATCTTAAATTTAGAGATATCAATTTGAAACTGCTTCTGTACTTTACTCACATAAGTGTAAGAAATCATCATGTAATGTTTTCATATAAAAACATGATATTTTGTGTATAAATGTGACCAAAATTAACCTTATATTGGACATATGAGAAAAAAAAACTGAAAAATGGCTAAAGCTTTAGAGATTAAAACGTCGAGGCTTATTTTGTTGTCACATTAGATACAAAAAATACAGAGGGGATTTTGAATATTATATTATTATTTAGTGTTTGAGACAACTCACATTATTGAAAATTGGCCTGAATTTAGTCATTTAAAGTAAGTTAAAACCTTAATAAATCAGGCTTGGAATTAGTTAATTGTACAAATCCTGTACAATTCACATGAAAGTTTATACACTGAGAGACCAAACTGACCAAAAAACAACAAAAACAAAGTAGTGTCTCCCCTTAAAGATGTTTCTAATTACAAATAGAGCATTCAGTGTGTTTGAAGACTATAGCTCCTATAG
Source organism: Odontamblyopus rebecca (assembly GCA_030686955.1). Classification (NCBI taxonomy): domain Eukaryota; kingdom Metazoa; phylum Chordata; class Actinopteri; order Gobiiformes; family Gobiidae; genus Odontamblyopus; species Odontamblyopus rebecca. The sequence goes on from CM060658.1 coordinate 33,194,063, forward strand.
TCTCCTATACCTCCGCTCAAACAGTGAGGGATACAGGACGACATTCATACTATAATACTCCCTACAACTGTACAACTCACTCTTATATAACAGATAATACTCCCTACAGCTGCACAACAAATGCAGTTAATATAATTAACTTAGGTTCAGGAGCAGGATCACGCCTCACCCGCTCTCGCCTCCTCTCCAGCGAATCACAGCTCACTTCCACCACACCTCAATTTCCCAGAAGCCTATTTGTAGCAGCCTATCCCGGAAACCCAGTTTGTCCTGAATAAATCGACCCCACCCTCCCAACCCCTATCTGTTCACTTCCAGACATAAGACGCCTACGAGGGGGGTCCCGTTCCTGCTGGGCCATGTGAAGATTGAAACTGAACCCCCACCCTGAGTTTCAACCCAGCCGACCCTCCTCGTCTCCATATAATAAACGCTTTTCACTTTGCACATGTGTTGTTGGTGTGGTCCTTGCTAGTGAACTCACCCTTATGTAACAGATAATACTCCCTACAACTGTACAACAACTCACCCTTATGTAACAGATAATACTCCCTACAATTGTACTTGAACTTTGTGTGGTCTTAAGTGGGGACAAATATTTATGATATTTTAATTTTTTTTGTAGAAGAGAGTCTTATTGCTGATACAGTGTATTGTACATAGTTTTTATCTGCGAATGATGTTAATGAAATAATCTGTGAAATTTTATATTAGGGTTTGATAATTAAGTGATTGTTTTTTTCTTTTTTTCGGGAAATAATGATAACGAATTACTATTTATTTAGTTTAATAAGATTCAATACAGATGAGTTTATCATTGTGTAAATTTTATTGTTATTTATGTGTACTGATGAAATTATAATTCTATATGTTTAAGGACTACAGATGGAAATGAGCCATGTGGCTATGATCTGGTGCAGACATTTTTGCCTTGGCATTATGTTTAACTGTACACTGTCCTTTAAATAAATGAATAAAATGAAAAAAAATTAAAGCCGCAAGCGGCATCGAATGGCCCTCACGGGCCGCCCTTCGCACTCGGCTGACCCGGCGCTCTCCCGGGTGGCGCTGACGCTCCCCCGGGTGGCGCTGATGAGCTTCTTGTCTCTGTGTGTTTGTGGCTTTGGGCTGAACTTGTCACTAAACACATAAAGTCCACACACACTGGAGATGCTGATGTGCTAACATTGAGGAATATGGGCACTTTGGGACATCGCCATGGGAACACCGTGCAAAATACAACTTTGGACCCCTAGACTTTTTTGATCGAGCTGACCTGAAGAATCACTGTACCAAATTTCACGTTCTTCAATGAAACTATTAAGCCGATATATAACTTCAAAAAGTAAGAAATTGTTGAAATTTTCCCATTAGGATAACATGGAGGCTTTGGCGCATCGCCATGGCAACCCAGTGAAATATACCATATGGTTCTCATTGACCTTTTTGATCAGGATGACATAAAGAGTCAAGAAGTGCTCAACTTCGTAAGACAGTTGACAACAATGAATGCCTGGGCTTGGGCCCTACGCCCTGTAGGGGCTCGGGCCTAATGAAAACTCACCCTTATGTAACAGATAATACTCCCTACAACTGTACCATAATCACCCTTATGTAACAGATAATACTCCCTACAACTGTACCATAATCACCCTTATGTAACAGATAATACTCCCTACAACTGTACCATAATCACCCTTATGTAACAGATAATACTCCCTACAACTGTACCATAATCACCTTTATGTAACAGATAATACTCCCTACAACTGTACCATAATCACCCTTATGTAACAGATAATACTCCCTACAACTGTACCATAATCACCCTTATGTAACAGATAATACTCCCTACAACTGTACCATAATCACCTTTATGTAACAGATAATACTCCCTACAACTGTACCATAATCACCTTTATGTAACAGATAATATATATAAAAAAATATATATCCTGTTTATAGCGGAGATATTTTTGTTTTACTATATTTCTGTATTTTATTTTAACTTATACATTATATATTACATAATTATGTCTTATTTGACACCATCTCTTGCTATTTTTGCTGAATTTATTATGACCATTTATATTTTTGTGTCTTTTTTATTAAATAATATTGTGATGTGTGAGTGATTGTGCCCAAATAATTTTCCTTGTGGATCAATAGTTTGTTTGTTCATTTATTTTACAAATTTTGTGCTTAAAGTAAACTTCAGGTTTAACCAAAACTTAAGACAGTTCCAGTAGCACAAAATGACATACCGGTAGTTTAGACAATGTTTTTCTGTCTTGTTTAGTTAGCGTCGTGCTCCAGTACAAACGGTGTCAGTGATGATGCAACAGAGCAGCGCACACATACCTGAAATGACTGTGGAGCTAACAACACTTATCATAAAAACAAAACAAAAAAACTATCACCAAAATGTGTATTGTGCGCTTCCAAAACGTTCTGCTTATTGTGTAGTATTGTTATCATTTTTCTTTCACTTAACCTGCAGATAGAGGACAGAGTTTTCCTCATTTTCAGTAAACACCGGTCTCATGTGAAACCTCAAAACCTCTATGAATGTCTATGGAATTTACAATCAAACTCTTACATACAGTTGTTTTTAAAAGACGTTAATTTAAGAGGGGTGTAGTAAAAATCAAATTACCACATGGGTTAAATATAAATATAAATATACTTAATACCATCGTGGCCTATTAAGAGTGGGCAGTATTTTGGCTGGAGTCAGACCAGGTCATGTAGTGAAAGAGGAGAAGGGACAAGTGTTTTAATGTTTAATGTTTTAGGAAGCATTCATTTAGATGGACTGGATGTGCTGAAGAGGGAGCATAACCCTTGGATATATGATGAAAAGTGGTTATCAAATGCAATATTTAAATGATTCAAAACACACTGTATTTACCTGTATATAATATTCCATCTGAACTTCTGCAAGGAGCCGACTGCACCAGCTCTGGAATGGTGAAGGGGAGTTTCTGAAGCACAGGGAAAACAAATAATAAATGAAAAACAAATAAAACGTGTGTTAAACAAATATTGAAACTGTCCAATATTATGAAAACCTATATCTTGAGTTGTGTTTTTCCTTTCACCTGGCCCCAAGTGGCAGCTTCCTACTCAGGAGCAGTTTGTTTCATTAAAGCAGGGTTTTGTTTTGTTTTTCTTCTCACCACTAAACAGTTCAAAGCTGAATAATGCAAAATATTGGTGGTTTTAGATTGTGATGATCCGGTCAATCCATAATTGTTGAACTTGACTGTTTCTATTAGCGGCCAGACCCAAGAATTCCCAATATTAGAAGAAAGATCTGCATTTTAACACTATTCATTTTAGCTGACCCTTTGTATTAAATGTTATATGCCCAGATAGGGTTGGGCGGTAATACGGTTCCCGCGGTAATACCGTAAACCCCGGTAAAATGCTGAAAAGGTTTAAGAGTATAAAAATTTGGATACCGCCCAACCCTAGTTGTGAAGTTGTGAAGTCATCTGAACCCCAGTACAGTGCGACTTTATACTCACAACCAGCCCTTCTTTGTGCTTTCCTCCCAGGATGTATAAACTGCCATCGTTTGGGTCTGGGAGAAAACCAGACCTAAACAAACAAGAAAGAAATCATTTATTAATTAACATATTCATTCATGTGTGTGTGTGTGTGTGCGTGCGTGTGTGTGTGTGTGTGTGTGTGTGTGTGCGTGTGCGTGTGTGTGTGTGTGCGTGTTACTCACTCTGTCAGGTAGACTGGCACTTGGATGACAGGGTCTGAAAAATCAACAGGAAATATTCCATGATTATGAGTACCATGAATGAATGAATGTTTGTGCATTTTGTTTGCAGAGATCTGAACTACAGGGTTAGATTTTCAAAATAGTGCATAAAAACCTATTTAGTTTAGTTGTAAGTTACATAGTCTGTAACTTTGCTGCATGAAAGCTGTTTTTTATATATATGGATGTTAATATTGCTCTGAAAATCATAGAAAACTATGTGTCCGTACTGTGGATGGGCTTGCATCTCCATAGACTCTTATTTAGCCCATAGTCCATTTATATGAGTGGACATAGCTAACCCATTAGCCGCCGCGTGCCAGATAGGAAGTGCTCCAGGAGGCTCTTCCGGCTCCTTCTCTCCCTTTTTCCCATTGACTTACATTGGGATCTTCTTGCCCCTCTCTCTGTAACTCCTGCACTGAGTCTCGTCATTCTGGTCTTAAATTGTTCGTATGAACTCGCAACACAGGATCCTGAATTTTTAATTTCGCTATTTTGTTCCTAAATCAAGATATGAACATAAATAATGGACCAATCAGACGCCTTCATTTCCCGAGATCGCTGCCGCCAAGCGTTAGCAACAGGTTTGACTGACAGCTAGTTGTTGTTCGTACATAACAGAACATTTAACATAAATTGATAATTTAAACATACTATTTCTTTATTTGTTTGCTTGTTTGTTTGTTTGTTTGATTATAAAAGCTAAAAGTGTCCTTATTATTCTTAAGAATCACCGAAATACAGCGGTCCGTGCAGAATGGTGCAGAGTATCGCTGCTCCCCGGTGAGGAGGGTGGCACATTTAACGACCTCACTCATGATTGGCTCTTGTGGTTGCTATGACACTCGCAGTCGGATTTCCACATACGGAGCCAGGTTCGGGAACCTCATTTGAGCTGCGCTGAACGCTGTGGGTGACGTCACATTTCGCTTAGTCCACTTCTTTTCTACAGTCTATGATTTAGCCTGAAGGAGGGTCTCCTGTTTGTTTCCATAGAATGTTGTTCCTTTGGCTACAGTATGGCTAAACTTACTCATTTCCATGCAGATACTCTACTAAAGAATGGTTTTAACTTCCAACAGCAATGGAAATATCGTTCCTTTGCCTCACAGCAGGAAGAAAGTATGATTTTTGGCTTTGTATGTTCCTGGAATTTGCAGGTGACGTGATACCTCCAGAAAGTTGCATGGTGTAATAGTTGTGATTTGTGAACTGCTACTATCCACATTAAACTTGCATCACTAAAATACAGCATATACATGAACCTTCTCTGAGTGTCCACTTGATGTCCCCAGACTGCTTGGACACGGCGTGCAGGCTCCCGTCCAGCGTGGACACAAACAGCAGGGACTCTGGGAGGGTGACTGCACTGACCTAAGGGACAGAGGGGACAGAGGACAGGGGAGAAAGGGCACAGAGGATAAAAGAAAAGGGACAGAGGACAGGGACAGACAGGGGACAGGTGCAAACAGCTGTGAGACATGAGTTGAGCAGGTGTCAAGTGTCACATAGCTCTTGGCACAGGGAGGAGGGGTAATGGAGGCGCTTGTGTGTAGCCTGGGTGTGTAAAGTAAGTTCGGTTACTGTTAGAAAATAATAAGTAGTAGTAACACAAATATCTGGTAAAAAATAGTACTTATTGTGTACAATTATGGCATATTTTTAAAGCGATCATGGTGCGTGCAGCCATGTTATAATGTTGTTACCTCCTCAAAAACATAATTGTGTTGTGTATTTTTTTATTCACATATGTTTGAGTAACCTTTATTATTTGTTTGTCTGCATCTCCAAAGCTCAGAATGCTCTGTTTCACCTTGTGATGTCTGATGTCTCTTTAGTTCAGTAGAGATTGGGCAGAAATGATCCAAATAATCCTAGTGGAGCTGTATGGAGTTTAAAAACACAGTGGAGTTTTTTTTTCTGTCTGAGAGAAGAAGTCAGCCTAAATATGCAGGATCTGTGTGTGTTTAATGTGTGAATGAAACAACATACAACTCCAGGTATGCTTTTGTTAACATTATGTCATTAGATTTAAGATTAAGAAAGACTTGTTTTCCCAGTTTGGCACTTTTTAGGTGTAATTGTACTTCCTGGTTGGAAATCATAACATTACACAACTTTAACTGAGCAACCGTGTTGTAGACCCTCCTAACGTTCACAGAAATTATTCATCTGACAAATAAAAATCTAAAATAAATAAATAAATATAATAATAATGATACTACTACTACTACTATTAC